>ML809694.1:21380-45629 GCA_009831015.1 Picea engelmannii | reverse complement strand
AGAGCCTCTCTCATGGCATAAAAGGTAGATACAAACACAAAATATGCACTACCTAGCTTAGAAAGAATAAGATAGATGCAACGCTCTTCCTCCATCTTTATCTTACATTATTCACATAAAATTCTGAGTGTTTTAAACCTAGACAGATAGTCTCCAAGGAAAGAAAAATCATTTGGACTCAAGGTCAGTATTTGATTTTATAACTATTGTGCTCGAATAATATTGAGTTTACCAAACACAGATTCAATCATGTCCCAAGCTTCTTTGGGGTCATCAATATCTTGAAGGTGGTACCTTAAATCAGGAGAAATGAAAATTTCGATTAGTCCACATGCTTCGTCATTCCTATTATCCCACTTGGCTTTCTTATCAGCATCAATGGGTGCTTTTTCCTTTCCCAAGGTAATCCGATACAAGCCTTTACTTCTTAATAAATCTTCCATATGGCATTTCCATTGGAAGTAGTTGTTGTTCATCAGCAAGATAGTACTTGTAGAATCCATATTAAATATGCAGATAATGTGGATTTAAAAACTGAAACTGATGATCTGGATGGAAAGAGCTCGAAAAATTATGCGGTTTTCAAAAAAACGGCACTGAAAACGGACATCTGATGTGAGAGTTATACCCTTTTAAAAAAAGGCATAAACAATAACTAACTGACCACGTGATAGTGTAAGTTGCTTTATGAAGTGACCCACTTTTATAAAGAGAAGTGGGGATCACTTTTACAATGAAGTTACTTTATAATAGAAAAGTTGCATGCAAAATAAATAACTCCAAAATAAAATATTAAAGCTACTTATAGTGATTCACTTTTATACTTGAAGTGAAATACACTTTAAAATTTTAGCATGAATTTTTCAAAAAAAAGTAACAAAAGATAGACTTGAACTCAAGACCTCTTACTTAAAAGACAACTTTTAACCAAATGATCTAGCAAAACATATTGTAATGTTTAGAAGGAGGATTGGGGTTGTTGTTGTTGTTGGTGGTGGTGGTGGTGTTGTTGTTGTTGACGGCCTTGGAGAGCGTGCTAAAAAAAAACTCTTTTCACACAAGAAAAAAACTTCGCTTCTCGATGACAACAAGGGTTAGATCTCGGTTAGCTTACCCAGAAGATGCACCTTTTCCTATTTGTTTCTGATTTTCCGAGATCGCACAGGTTGTGGGACAAAGAGAATATGAAAATCTAAAAGAGTAGAAACCCAGAAATAAATAAAACAAAACCAAAATAAAACCAAAATGCTACTCTGCAAAAATTTAAAAAATGCGTATTCAAGCTTTATACCTCTGGATCTCACTGTAATGGTCGTATCTTGGGCAAACAGAAACCTTTTCAAGTGAAACGAAAAGTGTTCCTAACTGAAACGAGCGCTCCGGGCGCAATGGAATATTCCTCTCAACCCAGAAATGTATGGAAATGACAGAAAGTGGAGATGAGGCAACTCGTCTTCACGATCTCGATCTTCAATAAGAGCGGTTCTTCAAACAGACTCTGATACCATGTTCGACAACACAGGTATTCCAATAGAGGACGAACACCTTCAGTAACCACTCACATAACCAGATCAAATATCAACAAACCTATGTTTTCACGTCGTAAAATCCCTACGGGGAAACATCTATGGCCCCAGCCAACACGACCACTTGGAGCAGTTTATTAATGCAAAGAAAAAGATTACAGAGAGATTTTACAAGAGAGTTTCTCACAATCGATCATCGGCAAATGACCCTCCATGGTCTTTAAATAGAGATCATGGACCAATCGGGTGTTAAGACACAGATCAATGGCCATTAAGATCGAGGAGAGTATGAACCATTGGATCACTGTATGTCGGGAACATATCGTGACCATCGGATTTCCTAACTACAAATGCATACTAATGCATACTAAAGAAACACACTAGAAAACACACTTTTACCTAACGACACAATAGACCAAGTAGATCTTACTAACTCCTAAGTATCTATATCCTAACAGAGCCCGCGCGGATGCCACTAACTTGGACGTGGCTAGGGGAGTTGCAAAAATGTTACAAATCACCTGTGACCAATTGACCTCGGAGAAAAAGGAGGATAAAGAATGCGCTAAAAAGCTAGAGTAAGGGCTAACAATAGTATATGACCGCATACCATAGAGGAGTGTAGAAGAAAAGATAAAAATCATTTCACAAACGATTGAGGGATATAGGAAGGAAATCGAGGAGCTAAAAGAAAAACCTAATCCTACGAATCCTCCTGAGGTTTGAGAACAAAGAGAAAAACAATTTTCACTCCAGATAGTCGATATGGAAAAGGACGCAAGAGAAAACGTAGAACTGTTCGATAAAACTGCACATATTTGGACCATCTTGGAAGAGGATGAAAAGGTCCAACAGTTGGACCAATAAGAGGAGAAAAGTAGCACTGCCATACAAGTGTTAAAGAAATGGAAGAAAACCATGAGTATTACCAAGCACTTGAAGGGCACCTAGGAAATGAAGATTCTGCAAACAAAGTTAAAGACAACGTAGACAAATAAGAAAGAAATACAAGCCCAGTTGGAGCCCCTATAGGAACAAGCAACACAAATGATTATGCAACTGGAGGAAGAGAAGACAAGCATGGCACAGGCACATTCAGAGAGCGCAACATTACTACACGAACAAATAACAACATAGATAATTGAGGCACTAATAGAAGAAGCTATGCAAGTAAAGGAAAAAGGAAAGGAACTAGTAGAGAAGTTCCACAGCTTAGAAAATGTTGTACAGGGAATGCGCACCACCTGAGTGGCTCGGGACGAGCCACATGTCAGTGTTGGGGGCATGTTGGGCACAAGCCTATTTTGAGAAGGAAGTCTATTTTGGGTGAAAGCCTATTTTTGGGAGAAAGAACTATTTTGGGAAAGACCTGTTTTTGGAGAGAACGACCTAATTTTGGAGCACGCGCAATAGGTGGCAAGAAAGAAGCATGCCAAAAAATAAGAAAAAACAACATGCAGGAGGAAAAGAAACGTGTCGCGTAGGCAGACAATCCTAACCATGATAGGGTTAGGGTTTTTGACAAAGATTGTAACGGCTATAAGCCTATAAAGTAGTATAAATAAGGACCTAGGAGTTCTAGGTGGGAGAGATGTCAATTAAGTATTAAGAGTTAATTGGTTGGAAAACTATTGATTGCAATAACTCTTGTAGAATAGTCAAATAAGTTAGTATTTCATTCATTCAAGAATGAAGTTTGTGGGATGTTTTGGACCATCTCAATTTATTACATTGGTGATCCAAAGTGTACGAAAATAATTTTGAAGGTTTCCTTATCCCTTTAAAGAGACAAGATAACCTCCTTGGTCTTAATATTCAAGTTAAGGAATGGTTTTCAACCAACATGGTGGTTTCACACATAAAAAACATTTCAATCAATGACTTGTCAACTAATCATTATAGAATAACTTCATCCATCAATTTATGACTTGTTGACTAACTATCATGAAATAAGTCCATCCATTTGATAGGTCGTGAAGGGGAAAAAAAGAGTGAAACCACTTCCATGAGAATAGGACATTAGGAGAAAGAAGAAGATTTTTTTTTTTATTAAAATGTCCATGAGATCAAATGAATTATGGGATAGGGGTGTTACAACTTGAGGAATTGGTACTTGCTTAATATGAGTTCAATTTAATAAAACAAATAATTGAAATGACAATACATGAGTGGGACTGGAATGTATCTCGTTTACCTGTAAAGGGGGTTTAAAATTGTGGAAAAAAAATTATGATATCATAGGTATTGGGGGAGGATGTGGGGTATCATGGGGTTTATAGGTATTGTGGGATATAAAAGAGGGTATTTAATAAAAATAACATTTTTTTATCGGAAATATGTATTGAAAGGGGGGGTGCAACAAAACAATTTTGGGAGATATTTATCAATATCTAGTGAAATTAGGGGTATTAATATACCATGAATGCATGTGCTATGTGATAGGTTCACTAAGTGAAGATCTTATAGGAAGGTTTGACATAAATTCCTTTAACTATTTAATAACTTGGATGTTTTATATGGGATGTCAATGGGTGTTGATGAGTTGCTTTGAAGTAGTTCGATCATGTGGTGCATCCTTCTTGTTGCTTTCCTCACTACTTCTTCTAAATGGTTGTTGTGGAACACTCTTACTAATCTCCCACTTCTAAAATAGATCCCCTTATGATGTGATTAAAGATTATTCAATGTAACAAAAAGAGATGTTTGATTGACTCTATATTACTTTGTGGCACATATAACAAATTCTATTGCTCCATTCCTCTTTGAGTACTCCCATCTACCTACCTCACACCTCCATCTATGCAAGCTAGTTCTAATTTCAACCATTAAATATTTCTAAAAATGTGTACCACAAGCAATGTGGCCTCCTTAAAATCACATGACCGATTACAAAGAAAAAACAACATAAACAAAATGATAGTAAAAATCGGAGAATAACAAAAAGATGTTGCTACCATTATGTGGAGCCACTATTACCATCCTTTTCTATTTGTTGTTTTTTCAAGTAACCCCTAAATCTCAAATAACAAGAAGAATTGCTTCTAATAATATACAACCAGTATTTTTTGGTTTTTATTTTTCCAAAAAATACTTTGTGGGGAAACTAAACACTTCCACATTTATGAATAATAGTTAATGAAAATCCATTCATCGAACAACTATTTATTGTATTACCCCACGTGTATCTTTAATTAGGTTTGAGACATTGTTTCAATTTTTTTTCCTTGAGAAAAAATGTTGCTATTTCTATTCATTTTTAAATGAAAATAGTATTCCTACAAGTGTAATTGCATATTAAACTTACAAAAGTATAGATACATATTGCATTTATAATATCAAAATTATATTAATAATGTACATTTAATTTCATGTATTTTATAAAATAATCCTTAATTTTTCTTTTTTATTCTCTTGTTTTTTAACTTCTTACTATCTTTTGAAGAGAGCTATTTTTGTAACTCACTCCGAGTAAAAGATGGAAAACAAAAATTCTTAAAAAAAAACAATTATTTAAATTTGAGATGAAAAAATCAATATCCACTTCTTCTACTTTATCCAAAACAAAAAGTAATTGTGAAATTACCTTTACCATTGTTTGAAAGAGCCCCGGTTTCATCTTCCACACTCTTTTAATAATACGCCGATATAATTCTATAATTTTTACGCACACAAGGTGGGTACACATGCACAAGGATTGTGGGCACACTTATATTATTGTGGTATACATATGTCTCGAATGCCCGACTAAAGTTTTTTGTTCTTTGATGCTCATGACGAGAAAATGAGTATTAAAATGCAACACAATCCTAACAAAGGTGTACACCAATCGTTGTGTCGATGTAGCAAGAGCGGTATCTAATTGTTAGAATTATCAATTTGAGATTGAAATCTCATTGATGGTGGTTGGTTTCTTGATTTATCTATACATGATATAGATCTTAATGAGATGTTGGTGGTGACTCCAAACTCCTGAAGAGAAACAACAAGAAGGTTTCGATAAGTAATATTTTGAAACTTTTTTTTATGTTGGGTTGTGTGATTTTTCATTTCTTTTTTATATATATAATTTCTCTTTCTGTTAACTATGCTTGTCATTACACCTTATTCTTGTTCTTTCATACTGCATCTAGAGGACACCTTGAGCTTATGCTTCCATTCTACATCTACAAAATGGAAGAACGTCTGCAGGGGTTAAAGGAAATGACAGAAGGATGGAAGAATGTTTGCAGGGATCAGAGGAAATGGACACTGCTTGGAAGATAGGAAAACATAGAGGTGGGTCTTGCATGCAAGCTACAATTGGACAGTGTAGCTACAGTCATTGAACACTGCAACAACAAATCTAATGTTTGAAATTAATTAGAATTAATGAAACTTAAGATAGGATAAACAAAAGCATGAAAATTTAATGTCTATGAACTACTGCTAATATTAATTCACCTGAAAAGATGTACACCATAATACAAAATAAATATATTATCATTTGTTAAGTTTCAAATGAAATATTTCGAAAAAAATGTACCTTCCTCAATATAAAACCAAATAAAACCTCAAACTTAAAATAAAAAATGAAATACAAATTAAAAAATAATATAAATTTATCAAAACTTTGGTTAAAAGAACAAAAAGTGATTGCATACAAGGACTAATATAAAAATGGCAAACCAATCACTGTGGTCCCTAGAGCCCAAATAACAACAACTAATAATATATTATACTAATAAAATGTTTTGACAAGAAAATGACAAAATGATAGTTTTGTAAAATATAGTGGATATAACATGTGAAAGCATATTGTAAACCTCTCGAGTAAAAGAAACTTATTTATTTTAAATGAGAAGAAGACAATGACACATCATCCAAAACTTGTCACTATTTCCATAGCTCCTACATATAAATTTTGGCATTTCACTCAAGAGCCATGCATATAAATTTTGGCATTTCACTAATGGATGAGAATATAAAGTTTATATGAAAAATATATATTAGAATGTGAAATATTGGTGTTGGACTGATTTTTGAATATAGTATAATTTTTCCCGTAAATTAAAAAAATATATGGATTTGTTTGTTGGATTGGGCAATGTCATTAATTTTTTCAGTTTTGATATGTCACATAATTAATTAAAATCACTTAAGAGCCATGCATATAAATTTTGGCATTTCACTAATGGATGAGAATATAAAGTTTATATGAAAAAAATATATTAGAATGTGAAATATTGGTGTTGGACTGATTTTTGAATATAGTATAATTTTTCCCGTAAATTAAAAAATATATGGATTTGTTTGTTGGATTGGGCAATGTCATTAATTTTTTCAGTTTTGATATGTCACATAATTAATTAAAATAGTGAATCATAATGTTTAAAAAAAAAAAAATCAATTTAACAAGATCCTCATATATGAGGGTGGGGTATGGGAATAATAATAAAAATTATGGGGGATAATAAAGAAAACTAAGTAGGGGTGGGGAATAATAGGGTAGGGGAATAATAGTGAAAACTATGGGGGATAATAAAGAAAACTAAGTGAGGGTGGGGAATAGTAGAAAAAACTAATAAGTTTTCATGAGGGTAAGGGTGGAGAGAATAATAGAGAAAACTAAGTGGGGTGGGGGGAATAATAGAGAAAACTTATTAGTTTTCTCTATTATTCCCCCACCCCCACCATTATTTCCCCACCCCGCAACATCCTTGGGCTCAAGCAATCCACCTCATTGAAAAATATTTCCGTTGTGCAAATAGGAAACAGGTTTAATAAGGATTGTGTTAGTGGTCCATTTTATTTAGTTAGTTAGTTGTAAATTCAAACTGTTGATTATTCTTGCAACTACTCTTGCTATGCTGAAACTCATGCTGAAAATTGTGTTGAAACTCATGTTGAAACACATGCTGAAACTCGTGTTGAAACTGCCACGTATAGAAAAATCTTACAAGTGTCATGCCAAAAATCATGTTGAAACTCGTGTTGAAATTGCCACGTATAGAGAAATTTTACAAGTGTCATGCTGAAACTCGTGTTGAAACTCACGTTGAAACTCCCGCGTATAGTGAAATTTTACAAGCGTCATGATATTTCTTCATTTGCAACATTGTGGCCACACACATTTGATTTTTCTATGATGGTATGCATTCATGATGAGTCGCAGCTATCATTAAGTAAAAAAACTTCCGGCTTGAGGACAAAGTATGACCCGAGGTTGAAAGGAAGTTGAAGTAGTCTAGAAGACAGAGAGACGGTTTGGGTAACAACTCGTTCTTGGAGGGAAGGAAAATCATTTAAGAGTCGAGGAGGAGTTTTAAAAAAAGAAATGAAGCGCGATTTTGAAGGGGTTGGTGAACCACAAAGTAAGGAAATCATAGAAGGTGGACTCAAAAGAAAGATTCTAGGTTGGGTGAGCAAAAAGCAAGGGCAAATTAGAATTTCAGCCCATACACGCAGATCATTACCTTATGGATGATTTCGTAGTGGTTTTCAGCCACACAAGCAATAATTCATGGTTGTATTTTAACCTGGGATCGATGTAATATAAAAAATATGTTATATGCATTGAATTAATAAACAAATGGTATTGGAATTCGTGGGTTTTCTAGTGTTTTAGTTTCCAGTGGATTTCCTTATTAGTTGGAAAAGGTAATTATGTTTTTATTTTCTGTTGTGTATTCTGTAGCAAGGTGCATGTTGTAATTATGTGTGTGTTGCAGCCAGTTGTCTCTGCATCAGTTGGTATTAGAGCCCAGTTCTACTATGGGATTAGCATCTAATCTGCTTCTGTGAGACAGGGTACAAAATGCCTATTTGTGGTGGTTGCTCGGAAAGAGTGTTGAAGGTCAAGTTGGGTTACAGAACCAGTGTGAGGTCTGTGGATGTTGGTGGGACACCTACAACTTAAAGGAGTGTCGTCGCGAAGGAGAAGAGTAGGAAGTAGAGGTGCAGGAAATCAAGAATTGAAAAATTTGAGAAGAAGAATAGAGGAATTGGAAAATCGTAGGAGTGGAAATCAAAGATGAACGGGATGGTGATTGTTATCAGTTGAAATTGATCCTGTCAATTTCTCTAACTCCTCATCTAATGTTCGTTAGATCCCTTGATTTCTCAAGCGCTCTTGCAACATTTTCACCCCTTTCTCGTCAATTATGTGTTATCCTGCCTCAAAATTTGAAATTGCCACAACGAGATGGTGATTGTTATCACTTGAAATTGATCCCGTCAATTTCTCTAACTCCTCATCTAATGTTCGTTAGATCCCTTGATTTCTCAAGCGCTCTTGCAACATTTTCACCCCTTTCTCGTCAATTATGTGTTATCGTGCCTCAAAATTTGAAATTGCCACAACGAGATGGTGATTGTTATCGCTTGAAATTGATCCCGTCAATTTCTCTAACTCCTCATCTAATGTTCGTTAGATCCCTTGATTTCTCAAGTGCTCTTGCAACATTTTCACCCCTTTCTCATCAATTATGTGTTATCCTGCCTCAAAATTTGAAATAGACACAACGGGATGGTGATTGTTATCACTTGAAATTGATCCCGTCAATTTCTCAATTTCTCTAACTCCTCATCTAATGTTCGTTAGATCCCTTGATTTCTCAAGTGCTCTTGCAACATTTTCACCCCTTTCTCGTCAATTATGTGTTATCCTGCCTCAAAATTTGAAATTGCCACAATAGAATGGTGATTGTTATCACTTGAAATTGATCCCGTCAATTTCTCTAAGTCCTCATCTAATGTTTGTTAGATCCCTTGATTTCTCAAGCACTCTTGCAACATTTTCACCCCTTTCTCATCAATTATGTATTATCATGCCTCAAAATTTGAAATTGCCACGAACTTCCAGCTCCTTTGTTGTTTTCTCCAATCTTGAAAATCATACACCATTTGACTCAAAACCTCCAAGTCCTTAGCTGTTTTTGTCGAGACTCTATTCCTCACATTCTAACTTCTACAAAATTCTATCCTTAGTCGTTTTTGTCGAGACTCTATTCCTCAAATTCTAACGTCGACAAAATTCTAAATTCCTAACTCAAATTCTAACTTCGACAAAATTCTAAATTCCTAGAGAAGTGATCCAAAATTATATATATTGCTTATGCCATACAAAACAAAAACTCTTTTATTTTAAAATAATATAAAATTATTTATTGAAATTTTAAAATAATATATTTTAATTATTTTTAAAAGCTTGGTTAAATTTTTTTTTTTATCTATATTGCTTATGCCATGCAAAACAAAAGCTCTTTTATTTTAAAATAATATAAAATTATTTATTGTAATTTTAAAATAATATATTTTAATTGTTTTTAAAATCTTGGTTAAAAAACAAAACAAAAGCTCTTTTATTTTAAAATAATATAAAATTATTTATTGTAATTTTAAAATAATATATTTTATTTGTTTTTAAAAATTTGGTTAAAAAACAAAACAAAACAAAATTATCTATATTTTTATTTATTTTAAAATAATATAAAATTATTTATTGGAATTTTAAAATAATATATTTAAATTGTTTTTAAAAGCTTGGTTACCACACAAAACAAAAGCTTTTTTATTTTAAAATAATATAACAAAAGCTCTTTTATTTTAAAATAATATAAAATTATTTATTGGAATTTTAAAATAATATATTTTAATTGTTTTTAAAAACTTGGTTACCACACAAAACAAAGGCTATTTTATTTTAAAATAATATAAAATTATTTATTGAAATTTTGAAATAATACATTTTAATTGTTTTTAAAAACTTGGTTAAAAAAGAAAAAAGAAAAAATTATTTATTGTAATTTTAAAATAATATATTTTAATTGTTTTTAAAAACTTGGTTAAAAAACAAAACAAAACAAAATTATCTATATTACTTTTTTACACAAAACAAAAGCTCTTTTATTTTAAAATAACATAAAATTATTTATTGGAATTTTAAAATAATATATTTTAATTGTTTTTAAAAAATTGTTTAAAAAAGAAAAAGAAAAAATTATTTATTGTAATTTTAAAATAATATATTTTAATTGTTTTTAAAAACTTGGTTAAAAAACAAAACAAAACAAAATTATCTATATTACTTTTGCAAACAAAACAAAAGCTCTTTTATTTTAAAATAACATAAAATTATTTATTGGAATTTTAAAATAATATATTTTAATTGTTTTTAAAAGCTTGGTTACCACACAAAACAAAAGCTCTTTTATTTTAAAATAATATACCAAAAGCTCTTTTATTTTAATATAATATAAAATTATTTATTGGAATTTTAAAATAATATATTTTAATTGTTTTTAAAAGCTTGGTTACCACACAAAACAAAGCTATTTTATTTTAAAATAATATAAAATTATTTATTAGAATTTTAAAATAATATATTTTAATTGTTTTTAAAAATTGGTTAAAAAAGGAAAATAAGCATAAATTGCACAATAAAATCAAAGTTCTGCGATCAAGCGCGAAGCTAAGCCACTAGGGAGCTCACAAGGAAGTTATAATGCATTGCGAATAAGAGCTACATGGCAGCATAGTCCCTGCCACTTAAGATCTTGTATTATCTGTCTCCGTACACATACAGTACATATATATATTGGATATCGCAGAAGACGCAAAGTGCAACACAATGTTTGCTCGCTCTATATGCCAATGACAGAGCTATTTCAATGCCAACTAACCAGCTAGTGTCTCACCCTGGTTGTTTGGCCCACCTCTGCAATAAGGAGTTCAAGTTCTTCATCAATCATAATTTTTTAAAAATGGTTTAATTTAAAAATAAATAAATAAAAAAATTCAATATAACAATGTTATACTTTGGAAAATTGTTTAAATTTATAATCAAACTGCTTAGTCAATAGAATTCATGTCAAATCAATAGCAAACTCATTGCTATAATCCTGCTTTGGAGAGACTAATAATTTTAATAATCTTCATCCACTACATTTTTAATAATGTGAAACCTTTGAAAAAACTCAAATCTTTTCCCTTGACAATAAGAGATTGGTTTCAACAACCAATTAGATATAAAAAAAATGATTTTAAATATAAAAAAAATCAATTTACTATGTAAAATCTTTCGAAAAAACTAAAATTTTGTTAAATCAACTTAAAGTAATAAATGGTCAAATTACTATGTATCATAGCTATAAAAAGAAAAGAAACAATGGTAACAACATCACAATAAAATAATAAAATTGTTAAAAAATCCTAATTTAAAAAACATGATAAATATAATCACCAAAATAAAATGTAAAATTCACCACCCCTACTCCGAGTACCACCCCTACTCCGAGTACCACCCCTACCTACTCATGTCGTGCACTAAGCATAAGTACGAATATCATCCATGAGATACCAAAGGCTCAACCTGAACTAGCAATTATTGTTTTGTGGACACTCTCAAACTATTAGCGGTTAGAAGAATAAATTGCAGCCACTTGGCAAATTTATCTTAACCACATGCATAACACTACCAGAAATTACATTGTAGAGACGAGGCAAAATTCTCTTTGTGAAAATAGTTGATGGAGAAGAGAGACGTCAAGATCCGTCAAAGATTGTAAGAGATTTTTATTGTGTACATGTTATGCTCCGCCATTTCCTCTACAGAATTGAGAGACAAGTGTATATATCCACACGCAATATATTTAAGTCGTACGAAATTTTTAACTTTAATTTTTAAAGACTAAATTAAATGTTTGCTGGCACCTCTACAATACAATAAGGTTCACGTTTTACATTATTATAATTTTAAAAAATAATTTATTAAAAAAAATAATAATAATAATAATCAATGTAATAATGTTATACTTGGCAAAATTGTTTAAAAGTCAAACTATTAATATCAATGAAATCAATGTAAAACTCATTACTATAATTCTACTTGGAAGGACAAATAAAACACTATGTGAAAGATAAATGTATATAAACTCAAAAAATGATTTGTTCCTCATGCATGTGGGATTTATCCCATATATGCAAAAATTTAAAAACGCATAAATGTATATAAACTCAAAAAATGATTTGTTCCTCATGCATGTGGGATTTATCCCATATATGCAAAAATAAAAAAATGCTCTCGATCGCTCAATTGTTAGAAAAGGACAGGTGTTAGATTCTACGCCAAGTGCCAAATTTGGATCGACCTGCTCACAAGTAAACACCAAGTGTTTGAGGCTCTTCATCCAATTTCCAACAGCAGATTATCAATCATCCGCAGGACCGTTCTCAGTGACATAAAAAGCGCCTCGCCTTTTGCTATGGTTTGTAGCTACAAATCCAGTGAACTATGGTCGACCATTGGAGAGGAAGAAACAACAAATGTCTTGTTGAGCAGCTTCAAGTCAAGTCACTCATTTTGTTGTTGAACAGGGAACCTTCAAAACCATACCAAAGAAGCAAACAGTACCAGGACAACGAATTTCAAATTATATTCGTGGATAGACAGAAGCGAATGCTACATAGTCAATATTGTTGCATCACTTCCTGTTCAAAATTTTCAAAATAAAAATGAAGGAAGCATACAGAAAGTACTCGCCCTGTAATGGTGAAAGATTCTGGTAGTGAAAATATATGAAGGACTGGAGAAGACTCTAGCTCAGTCGACTTGTGCTATTCAGGATCTTTGGTGGTGGGATCGTAAGGCTTTCGATGACCTTGATGGAATGCAATGGAGAAAACTGAAGGAGAGTCTATTGACAACATGAAAAATGACAGTGCTTTAAGTTGTTGTGCTGATGAAACACATTTTGGAATTTGTTGAAGTACTCAATGTTTTGAAGGAAGAAAAACTTCTTCAGAGTTTAGCATTATGTTTCTACAAGTGAAGATGAGATTGGATGGCCTCCAGATACCATGCACAAGTCAGATAAGTGAAGAAAGGGTGAAATGGAGTTTTTGCTGCGCAAACACGCTACACAACTAGTGTTGAAGCTCACAGTTGCGTAGCGAGTTGCATTTGCAGGCTGCGCAGCTGTGACATGGCAACATATCACTTCCAACTCAACATCTACATGCCACTAGCTATGCCAACTCATCTCCTCGACTCTAGAAGGAGAAAGCCATCATAATAGGGGTCTAGAATCTTAATGTGTTAGATAGTTTGGATGTAATTAATTAGTCAAAACATGTGTCTACTTTCAGGAAAACAATTTTCAACTGTGCCTATTTTGAATGTAACTGAATTCTATCTTTTAAAAGAGATTGAGCTCGAATCCCTTAGTCCAGGAATGAGAAAATGGTATATATTTTATGAATTTTAATGTGCAAGGGGTTGGCCACAGTGAAAGAAAAGAACCTTTGGTGCAGTTTGTAAAGATTTATTTTTTTCTGAGATTAATGAAAGTGTGGGGACCATAAGTACTCGATTTTGGCTTTCAAAGATTCTTGTGATCGATGTTCTTATGCTTTTTTTTTTGTTTTTTCCTTGTAATGTATGTTTTCCTTGTAATAACAATTTTACAGCATTAATTTCCTTCTATGATATGCTAATTCAGTGTATACAACATAATTCATCACTTTGTGTATGTGCTTAAATACTTCTTCAATTTTATGTTGAGATTTGTCTTAGGATTCATCTCTATTGGATTCCCTGAGTAGATCACTGACTTTCCCCCTTCATATTGCCATCTGCAACAATATCTTGTAAGCGTAAATAACACCTTCTACCTTGCCTTTGGATAGTCATTATTCAACCCACCAAGTGTCCTGCATCATTGACCTTGGCCTATGACTCCATGCCCAATGGATTTCTCTCTCTTCCCTACCACAACACTCATAACCATGCCTTTCACTACAGACCTAGCCTCTGATTTCATTGAAAATCTGTGAGAGATCCATCTCTAGGTTGGAAGGGTTAGATTCCAACCTGCAAGTAGTTTGAGGTTACCTTTATGATTTGCCTCTACAGCCAAGACAATTCACAGAGTGATAATATTTTGGCATCGTTGCCAGAGACTGAAGATGAAATTTTCCCTCAGAGAGAAACACAAAGATTAGATTCGATTTCTGATGGTGAATAGAGGTCGAACACAAAGAGGTTGTGCATATTTCACCTAGTGAATCTACTATCATTTGAATCCAGAATTCAAAGTACCATTGTCGACTCCACTATCCAAAGATGAATTTAATTGCCACAAGGTATGCTCCTATGAATCGTTCTCATATTCATGGGTTTCTGAATCAAATGCCTTGCATAGATTGGCAAACTTATCTGCCCATATTCAAAGATGGAAAAGGAGATGATGTTTCTCTACATTTGATCAAGTTTCATATACATGTGCGTAAGCTAAGGGTTCAATTTCATGAGGATTGTTTAATGAAAAAGTTCATGGCCACCTTGGAGGAAAAGAAAAAACAATTGTATGGAAATTTACCGATTGCAAGTCTTTATTCATTACATGATTTTCATGCAGCATTTTTTGAGAAATGTAAAGAACATTATCCTTCTTTGTTGCTAGTTGAACACTACTTTCATCATTTTGAAAATTTCATTCAAAACCTGGAAAAATTTTATGGCGATGAAGAGTTCATAGATGGATAAATCCTGGAAGCTTTGTAGAACCCTTTTCATCACCAAGAAGAAATGGTAGTTTCTCTCTTGGATGAAAATGAAACCGAGCAGAATTTTAATGATGACAGTTGTGTTTCATCCTCTGAAGTTGATGAAAATTTGCAGCAGTCTTTCCCAGTCTTTTTGCGATCAAAAGTATGAGGATAATCATTCATATGTTTCTTCAGAATGTTCATTTTCTAAATCTTTGTTTCAAGAAAAAATTAATCAAAATCATTTTTCTGAAGCAACAAATGTAGAAACTCCAGACACTCAAACATCACATATTATAAAGCTTCAAGAACGAAACAACCTAGTATATGACGCTTTCCAAACATAAACACATGAAGGTAATGAAGATCATAGACTACAAATTCAATCAAATATGTTATTTTGTTAAGAAATTGTTTATGATGAGTCTCAGAAAAACATTAAGTTTACTTTAAATGAAGATCTCATGCCCAATGAGGAAGAAAGGGTTGTTTTAGATCCGTTTGAAAATGAAAATATATTCAGGATTATACATTCTTTGAAGTGATAAATGCTCAGATTTTGAAAAAGAAAATTGATATCCTTGTTGACTTGAATGAGGAAATAAACATATGGGATATAGTTGTTCCAATTAAAGATTTTCAAGAGTATTCAAAGCATTTACTCGTGGATAATATGAATGAAGATTTTATCAAACAAATTGTTATCTTCTCTTTTGTCAATGATTTCAGGTTTCATAATAAAAGCAATGAGAACATAGGAAAAGTCATTCAAGGTTCAGAAAATGAGAAGTCTAATGAAGAAAAACAACTAGCCATTACACTTGAAGGATGTTCCTTTCTTTTTGATCATCAAGAAAAGGTAGTTGTTCATGTTCTTGAGGATTCTTTTGCTAGTTTGTTGCAGTCACCAGAACAAGCAAACTTTGTTGTATTCTTGGACCAAGGAGATAAGTTTCATCTGGATTTTGAGTTTCCATTCCCCAAATATTTCTTTCTACTTAACGAAAGTGTGAGCAGAATTCGAGTAAGTAGTCACTTGCTTGATTGGTTACATTGGCATTTTTGCATCACTTGATGCAGAAATATTCAACATGCTAGGGTAGGAAATGGTTTGCTAATAAGCTCATGGGAGTGAGCATATTTTTAGCATTCAATAGTTTGCAGTTTGGTTTGCAGCATTGATTGTTTTCAGCTTCATATTTCAGTTTGCAGCAGTGTTTTCAGTTTGCAGTACAATTTGGATTTCATTTCAGTTTGGTTTTAGTTGAGGTTTGGAGCTGGTTGCGTGGATAGAATTTGGGATCAACCCAATGGTCTGTCTTTTTACCCTACCAACCATAGTCGGATTTGAAAATCTTTTTACAAAAGATCTAGCCATTGTACTTCACATAACTAGTCAATCCTTGACTGATTTGTAAGAGAGAGCCCTCTCTGGGTTGGAAGGGATAGCTTCCAATCCTAAAGTTGGTTTGAAGGTTACCTCTGTATTTTCCTCCCACAACCAAGGAAATTATGGAGTGATAACAGTGATGAAAGAGACCCAACATCTAGGTTGATTTCGTATTTGAGTAATAGGGGTAATAAAAAGGTTGAGGTTTCTTGTTATGATGGTAGTCGAAAAGTTGATGTTCTCATTGACTGGATTAGAGAAATCGAAAGATACTTCGAGTATGAAAATGTTCAGGATCCAAATCGGGTAATATTTTCTTTTATGAAACTGAAAGGCCATGCAACACTATGGTGGGATATGTTGCAGAAGGATGGAGTGAATAATTAGCTGGAGAAAATAAGAACTTGGAGGAAGATGGTTACCAAGATTGAAGAGAAATTTCTTCGTGTTGATTACCAACAGAATTTGTTCCGACAAGTCCATAACCTCATACAAAGGGAGACATATGCTCACGACTACACTGAAGATTTCTTTAGGTTGTCACTCAAAGTAGGCCTCAAAGAACCAAAATTCCAATGAGTTGTAAGGTATGTAAATGGGTTGAAGTATTTTATTCAAGATGAAATGAGCACACACTATTTCTACACTGTTGATGAAGCTTATAGAGTTTGTCTGAAGTTGGAAGAAAATATTGAGAGGAAAACACATCCTAGAGGTAGAGGAAGAGGTTTTAAAGGACGAGGTAAAGCAAGGACTACTAAAGGCAGTGAAAAGGAAGAAGAATATGTCAGTGGTCAAGGTGGAAGAGGAGGATATGGAGCTCGTAGAGGAAGAGGATTCAGAAGGGGAAAGGGCATATATGTAATTACTTGTTATCATTGTGGTGTAGAGGGACACAAGAAGTCTGAATGTCCAGAAAGGAAAACTTCAGGGAGAAGAGGTGAAGCACGGGCACAAATCACACAGGTTGACGAAGCTTCAGTAGTTGGATAAAATGTGATTGTTCTTCAGCAAGAACAAGATGAGAATTTGTTGTTTCGGAGAGTGTTGCTTAAATCTGAACAAAAAGAGGCAAAGGAACTAGAACAAGGAAACAATTTTTTTAAAACAAAATGTAAGGTTCAAGGAAAATGTTGTAACCTGATTATAGATGGAGAAAGTACAGAGAATTTGGTATCCACTGAAGTCATGAAAAAACTGAACTTGATGAGGTTGAACCATCTGATCCCTTATCGTGTTTCTTGGTTGAATAAGGGACAGTAGGTGACTATGACTGTACAATGTTTATTGAGTTTTCAAATAGGATGTTTTCAGGAGCAAGTGTTATGTGATGTGATTTAGATAGATGCATGCCACATATTGTTGGGAATACCATGGTTGTTTGATCGACAAGTTCACCATGATGGTAAGGAAAACACCTATGAGTTCAAGAAAGATGGGCAGTGATATTAATTAACACCAATACTGGAGGATACAGTAGCAACAGTAAGAAATTGTGCTGATATAAACATGAGTAGAAACATAATCATTCTATGTTCTGCTAAATAATTTTTACAAGAAGAAAGAAAATCATCATTTTGCTTAGCAGTGATTCTGAAAGAAGTGAAAAGTGTAGAGAATCCAAATGTTGTACCTACATAAATAAAGTTGTTGTTGGATGAATTTAAGGAGATTATTGCTAATGATTTGCCAAAGGGATTCCCCCAATGAGAAGTATTTCTCATCAAATTGATTTAATTCCCAGATCAAGTTTACCTAATAAAGCGCCTTACAGGATGACTCCAATAGAGAGTGAAGAGGTGAATAGACAAGTGCAGGAGTTGCTTGATAGAGGATTGATTAGAGAAAGCCTAAGTCCTTGTGCAGTACCAACACTGTTGACTCCAAAGAATACATGGGAATGGTGAATGTGTACTGAATCGCATGCTATAAACAAGATCACTATCAAGTATAGATTTCCACTACCGAGAATGAATGATCTAATGGATTGTTTGAGTGGTGTGGAGTACTTTACAAAAATTGATTTGAAGAATGGATATCACCATATTCGGATCAAACAAGGTGACGAATGGAAGACTACATTCAAGATGAAATATGGACTGTTTGAATTGTTGGTAATGCGATTCGGGTTAAATAATTCTCCCGGCACGTTCATGAGATTGATGAATGAAGTATTGAAGCCATTTTTGGGTAAGTTTTCAGTTGTATATTTGGATGATATACTAATTTTTAGCAGGAGTAGAAAAGAGCATGTTGAGCATGTGAGATAAGTGTTACAGTGATTGAAAGAAGAGAAACTATTGATAAACCTGAAGAAGTGTACATTCATGCAGCTAGAGTTAGTGTACCTAGGTTTTTTGGTTTCAAAGGAAGGACTGAAAATGGATCCTAAGAAAGTGAAGGCTATCCTTGAATGGCCAACACCAAGATGCACATTCGATGTGAGGAGTTTCCATGGATTGGTGGGCTTTTACTAGAAATCCATTAGGAAATTTAGCCAAATATGTGTGCCTCTTACAGAATGTATGAAGAAGGGAGTGTTTCAGTGGATTGCATCATCATAGAAGTCATTGGAAGAATTGAAAAAGAGAGTAACAACACAACCAATATTAACATTACCATATTTTAATTAAGTGTTTCAGGTTGATTGTGAGGCTAGTGGAACAACAATTGGAGCAGTGATAAGTCAAGAGGGTAGACCCATTGCATTTTTCAGCGAGAAGTTGAACGCGTCCAGAAATAAGTATTTTGTTTATGATCAGGAATTTTATGATATTGTGCAAGCTTTGAAGAAATGGTGACATTATCTACGGTCGAAAGAGTTTGTCTTGTTCACGGATCACAAATCTCTACAGTACATTAACAACCAAGGTAAGTTCAATCAAAAGCATACTAAATGGGTAGAATTCTTGCAAAGTGATTCTTTTGTGATGAAACACAGGTCCGAGAAGTCGAATAAGGTAGCTGATGCATTAAGTCGGAGGATAGAGTTACTCAATACCATGTCGGTAGAAGTGGTAAGCTTGAACTGTCTAAAGACATTGTATGAAGAAGATGTAGATTTCTCAGAACCTTGGAAGGCATGTAAGAAGCCTTGGATTTTAGACATAACACCATATCTAGACTACCATATCCAAGAGGGCTTTTTGTTTAAAAATCAATAGTTGTGTATTACCATAAGTTCCATATGGCTGAATCTCATTAAAGAATTGCATAGTGGTGGTTTAGGAGGACATTTTGGCATTGATAAAATCGTATCCTTGGTGAAGGAGAGGTACTTTTGGCCCAGCTTTAACAAGGATGTTCGAAATTTTGTGGAAGGTTGTAGGATCTATTAACTAGCCAAAGGAAAAAGTCAAAACACGAGACTCTATACTCCATTTCCAGTACCCAAAGGACCTTGGGAGGATATGAGTATGTATTTTGTCTTAGGATTTCCTGTGACTCAAAGAAATCATGATTAACCAATGGTAGTTGTTGATAGGTTTTCAAAAATGGCACACTTCATAGCATGTAAAAAGACTAGTGATTATAGTGAGGTAGCTTCATTGTTTTTCCAAGAGGTGGTTAGATTGCATGGACTTCCACGGAGTATTACTTCATATCGTGATACCAAATTCCTTAGACATTTTTGGAGGACACTCTGGAAAAAGTTAGGCTCAGATTTTTTATATAGTTCAGAATATCATGCTCAAATGGACGATCATACATAAGTAGTGAACATAAGTCTAGGAGATTTGTTGAGAAGTTTAAGTGGAGAGAATCCAATTCAATGGGATTTGGCATTAGCCCAAGTTGAATTCACATATAATGATTCGGTGAACAGGTCTACGGGAAAGGGTCCAATTCATATTTTTTATGGATGGTCTCCAAAAGGTGTGGTAGATTTGGTTGCATTGTCGGATTTGGAAGGAAATGAGAGAGTTGATGCGAATAATTTTGTGGAAAGTATGCTTGAATTACAAGAACATGTAAAGAAGAAATTGCAGACTAGCAATGACAGTTGTAAAAAAAGAGTAGATCAACATAGGAGACATAAGGTATTTCGATATGGTGAGTTGTTCATGGCTCACTTGAGGAAGGAGTGATTTCCTCGTGGCACATATAATAAACTCAAATACAAGAAGATAGTTCCATGTCAAATTCTGAAAAAATATTTATGATAATGCTTATTGGTTGAAACTTCTCGAGAAGTTTGACATATCTCCTACATTAAATGTTGTTGACCTCTATGACTTTCATAAAGGGGACATAAGAGCAGATGAAGGTACCCTCAATGAATGGGAACAACACCTACCAATTAAGTCAGAGGAGCATATTGAAGAAATTCTTTCTATAAGAGTTGGTAAGAAGACTCGCTGAAAGGAATACATGGAATATTTGATCAAGTGGAAGAATCGAGGGGCAGAGGATGCATCGTGGGTGACTAAAGATCAGTTAGTACGTGTACAGAAATCTTCACCTCGGAAATGATCTTCACATGAGTTGGAGCTCATGTTTTTCTTACCAGGGGTGTCTGATGCATGAGCGTCCTTGGGCTCGGGAAATCCGCATCACCCAAAAATATTTCCATTCTGCAAATAGGAAATAAGTCGAATAAGGACTGTGTTAGTAGCCCATTTTATTTAGTCAGTTTGTTGTAAATTCGAACTATTGATTACTCCTGCAGCTACTCTTTCTATGTTGAAAATCGTGTTGAAACTCTTGTTGAAACACATGTTGAAACTCGTGTTGAAACTACCACGTATAGATAAATTTTACAAGTGTCATGTTGAAACTCGTGTTGAAACTGCCACATACAGAGAAATTTTACAAGTGTCATGCTAAACATTGTGTTGAAACTCATGTTGAAACTCCTGTGTATAGTGAATACAAATGTCACAATATTTCTTCATTTGCAACATTATGGCCGCACGCATTTGATTTTTCCACGCTGGTATGCATTCATGATGAGTCACATCTATCGTTAGGTAAAATAACTTGTGGCTAAAGGACAAAGCCTGACCTGAGGCCGAAAGGAAGTTGAAGCAGTCCAGAAGACAGAGAGACAATTTGGGTAACAACTCATTCTTGGAGGGAAGGAAAATCGTTTCAGAGCCGAGGAGGAGTTTTAAAAAAAACATGGAGCACGATTTTGAAGGGGTTGGTGAACCACGAATTAAGGAAATCGTAGAAGGTGGTCTAGAGAGAAAGATTCCAAGTTGGGTGAGCATGCAAGAAGGGTGAAATAGAATCTCAATCCATACACACAAATCATTACCCTTTGGACAATTTCGTAGTGGTTTTTAGCCACACAAGCAACAATTCATGGTTGTCTTTTAACCCATGCTCAATGTAATATAGAAAATATATTCTCTGCATTGAATTAATAAATGAATGATATTGAAATTTGTGGGTTTTCTCATGTTTCAGTTTCCATTGGATTTCCTTATTAGTTCGAAAAAGTATTTATGTTTTTCTTTTTTGTTGTGTATTATGTATTAGGGTGTGTGTTGTAAGTTTGTGTGTGTTGCAGCTAGTTGTCTCTGCATCACACCCCCACCCTCATGGGGGTGGGGTGGGGGAAATAATAGAGAAAAATCCATGAGGGTGGGGGGAATAATAGAGAAAACTTATACATATCCATGTTATCTCACAAACACCCATATATCAATCAATTATGCTTGTCTTAAATTCTTTTCACCACTTGTACACTATATCTAGTAAATGCATCTAACCTCATGTACACTATGTTTAGTAAATGCATTTAACCTCATGTACACTATATTTAGTAAATGCATCTAACCTCATTCAAGATGATATTATGATTTAAGGTGTTGGGGTGAATCAACATGAGAGCATATTAATATTGTCATAGTTTGAATGTTTTATGTTTTGGCTCTTTTCCGGGGAGATTGTTCATTTAATTTTTCCCGAAATTCGGTGAGAAATTATTGAATGTGCATATTTGAGTGGTTAATTATGTATAATCATAGTGTCCCAGGGTAGCACCCTGAATCCATTTATGCATTCAGAAATGCAATTTAAAAAACATAAAATTGTGTTTTTTCTGAGATTTATATCACCAGATTCTGACCAAAAATACCAAAACATAGAACATTTAGACACCATCTATTAATATTAATATCGATCTAGTTTATTGATATGGATCAATTTCATTCACTATATACTCACATAGATCGACATAATATTATTAATATCAATGTCCTAAAAATAAATCGATTTATTTGCACATCTTATCTTATAGCTTACACACTATCCAAAAACACATATTCTTTCCTTGAAGATCAATTTTCCCAAATGTGACATTGAAAACATCTTATTTGAAAACATCATAAGATGTTTTCATATTCATCAATATCAATTCTATTATCTTCTATTGTTTCTTTGGGAAGTCTTTTCCACATTCTCCCAAATTTAACTACAACTCTTTCTTTCACATGTGTTGGATAATCCTTAATCGTGTTGAAGGAGAGAGGTTCAAGAGAGATCAAATCTTTCTAAAGGTGCATAATGGATAAATTTAATCGACCTTGTGAAACAACTTTTTTCATACTACATTCAAGAAGTGATCCCAATAGTAAGGAATTGAATCTCCCTTGACATGTAGGTTTCATAACACCTATAGATTCATCTTTCTTCCCATTAACTATGAAAATAAGGTGGACATCAACCAATTCTTACAGAATATATAGAAAAAATTAATGTGGGGGTAGACTTGACATGTTCAAATTTTACTCATTAAGTTTGATCCAAGATTGATCACAAACCCTTGGAGCTAGACTATGAAGAGGACAATGTTGTTATCCTTCAATATTTTATAAACAAATTTGTAGACCCCATCATGTTGGGAAGGCATCCATGTGGAGGAAAATTGGTGATCATGTTTTCCAAAACCAACAGTTAATACCAACTATTTTTTAGCAATGAAATATGCCTCCAGTTTAACAAGCATAAATGTGACATTCTCAAAAAAAAAAATTCCCTTTTAACGTACTCTTTGTTGATGTTTGTAGCTCACACAGGAACTTCCACATAGGTTTTGTGTCAAACATGTGTGAAGTCATCCAAGTGAAATTTATTTTGTAACTCACTTTATTTATAAAGTGGAAGTCTTTTAATTAGTTGTTGAGTCTAATAAACTACATTTTAAATGCATTAGTGATTTAGACTAATTGCAACTGTTAATCTCACTAAGAGATTAGGGTTTTAGTAGATTAGGGTTTTAGCTAATGTATAAAGGAAATTCAAGGTAGAGGGTAAATATACATTCATTCTTCAAAAAGACAATTTTGCCCAAAGGCGAACAAAGAGGCCAAGGAAAGGATAAAACAGTGCAGTAGTGAGAAGAGAAACCCGACAGTGATTGCAGATTGCATGTCTATCCATGCATTGAATTCCATAAAATCGTATGGACATACCATATGGATCTGTAAATTCATATGGACGGTATCGTACAGTTGTATGGATAGAGATGTACCACAGGTTTCTCAGAATTGTTTTGCGGTTTCCTCGTTCAATAGACAGAAAACCTCATTTTTTAGGTGTCCTCGTAAGTTTTTAGTCATTAATGATAAGTTGATTTGAAGGACAAATTTTGCATTTCAGATTTTATGTTTCTACTGTATTTTCCAACCATCTATGTGATTGATGCATGCTCATTTTTGTTTTCTATTATTGAGTAAATTCAACATCTTATTTATTTAATAAAGAAGCATATGACAACAATCACCTAGGGTTTGGAAAATTCACATGGTATCAAAGCTACTTCTCTCATTGAGATTCTCTAGGATTTGTAGTGGTAAATCA
>ML809694.1:0-21280 GCA_009831015.1 Picea engelmannii | reverse complement strand
TAAAATAGGGTTAGCAAACTTAAAGTTTTGTTTTTCAAAGAAATTATCTTTCAATTGGTGAAATCTTAGGAAAATTCCAAATTTTGTGCACAACATCCTTCATAGTTCTTCACAAAGAACTTATATCATCTTTTGTGAGAGAAGGTATTATCCATGCTAATTTTAAAGTATGAACAAACATGGGTAATTGAGGAAAATGAGGAATTTTTTTTTGGCACATGGCTTGATTTATAGGTTCAATAGTGTTAGACGATTGTTGAAAAAAAAATTCTTAAATAGAGGTGGCATGGGGATCTCTTCTCAAGAATACACTTGTTATTTATTAAATTGCTAAAGTTTTTTCATCATCTTAGAGTTCATGATTAATATAGGAAAAGATTTAGTTATTTCTAGATGGATTTGGTTCATAGAGGGCATAAGCCTCTTTAGGAAGTTATGGCACATGGTTTCAACCACAGCTTCAACTTTCACACAAAATTATTTCAAAGGTCCTAAGATGGGATTATTTTCCTAATCTCTCTTAGAATACCAAGGCTACTCTATTCTACATGCCATTGGTAATTCTTTGGGTAGGTTGATTACCATGGCCTAAAAAACTAGCATCATTGTTTCCAATGCATTATTACCCCTAGATATGTAGCTACGCTAATTTACACAAAGACCTTCCCAATGAAATTGTGTTGGAGAATGAAGATCAAACATGGACACAACTTCTGGACAATGAAAATAGTGTCTTCCAATGTAGACTTTGTTTTAATTATGGACATGTGGCAATCTCATGTCTAGGGACATGTTCTTCTCAAACATAAAAGGGGAAAAATAGGAATCCTTCTAGTGGAAAGATTTGAATATGGACTATCATTCGGAAGAACCTAGCAAGGCCTTAGAGGAAACTACACTAACATATACAACAAATTTTATCATTTGATCTCTAGAAGGGTGAATGAGACACTAATATCATCACAATTTTAGAGGAAATTTCATGCCCAATTGTTTCATTGCAAGAATACTATTCTAGGAAAGGGAAGAGGAGGCATGACTAAGATTATTTAGATCAAGAAAGGGACCCAATTCTTCTGGCTCCATTGAATGCAAAATTGTTGGTGATAAACATTCCAACCATTCCCAATGAGAAGGCCAAATAGACCAAATTTAGGAGAAACCAAGGGGAAATGGGTAGAATTGGGGGACTGTGATATTCAACTAGGAGATTTTTGTTTTAGAATACTTTCTTTTCACGTTTTGTAAATCATTCAAGTTTAAATATGGATTACAAATAGTAGATATGAATCACCCATCAGACCCTTAAACTATGATGAATTGTCACAAATAATTACATCCTTCTATACATGTTTTACTAAATTAATTTAATTTGCATTGTCTTTATTTTAAGAAAAATGACGTGCCTTGTTCTTTTTCATCATATTCTTCAAGAGTGTGAATTTTCCAAACCTTAGGTGATTGTTTCCCTATGCTTCTTTATTAAATAAATCATATCTCAATTTTACTCAATAAAAAAAATTAAAAAAAAATATCTACGCATGTATCAATCACAGATGGCTGGAAAATACAGTGAAAGCATAAAACACGAAGCGTGAAATATGTCCTTCAAATAAGCTTATCATTAATGACTCAAATCTTACAAGGACACCTCAAAAATGAGGGTTTCTTCCTGCTAAATGAGAAAACTGCAAAACAGGTCTAAGAAACCTGTTGTACGACTCTATGTGTACCAATGTAAGGACTTTATGGTACTATCCATACGATTGTATGGAATTCAATGTGTGGATAGATTTGCAATTTTCAATCACTGTTGGGCTACTCTTCTCACCACTGCATTATTTTCTCCTTTCCTTGGCCTATTTCTTCACCTTCGGAAAAAATGTCTTTGTGAAGAATGAATGTGTCTTTACCCTCCACCTTGATTTTCTTTATAATTTAGCTGAAACCGTAATCTCTTGGTGAGATCAATGGTTGATATTAATCTAAATCAGTAATGCATTAAAAATGCACTTTAATAGATTCAATAGATAATTAAAAGACTTTCACTTTATAAATAAAATGAATTACAAAATAGATTTGAGTTGGACAACTTCACATACATTTGACACAAAACCTATGTGGAAGTTCCTATCTGAGCTACAAACATCAACACTCCCTCTTAGTGAGGAAGGAATTCTACACCAATCCAACTTTGTCCCCAAATGCTTCAAACTTCCCTTTTAATAAAGGCTTGGTCATAATATCTACAACTTCTTTATCTATGGGTACATATTGGAGCTTCACTGCTCCTTTCAGAATCCTATCTTGAATGAAGTGATACATGAACTCTAGGTGCTTGGACATATCATGAAATACTAGATTCTAAGAGAGTTTGATACAACTTTGATTATCACAGTAAATGACTATGGGATCCAACTCTTGATAAAATAATCCTGTTAGTAACTTGTGAAGTCAGATGGATTTACAACTAGCATTAGTTGTCATATACTCTGCCTCTATTGAGTTAAGTGTCGTTGAATTTTTCTTCATGTTGAACCAACATATCATCGTTGATCTGAAGCTAAAGCAACATCCTGAGGTGCTCTTCCTAACTATTACACTTCCTTCCCAATCCAAGTCTATATACCCCTACAACTTCACCTCACCATCTCCAAGATAACTCATCCCATACTTCACCATGACTCTAAAGTATTTGACCATATGTTTTGATGTTACCCAATGCTCCTACCTCAATTCAGCCATGAACTGGCTCAAGGTGTTCCCTGCAAAACATATATCTAGTGTAGTGCTGACCAAATACATCAAAAAACCTATTAATAGATTCTTATACAATGTGGGATCCACCATATCTGAATTTGAAGTAGTGACCTTCTTCATATTAGTGATCATAGGCATGGACATGGGTCTATAGTCCTCCATTCAGAATCTCTTCAAGATCTCAACTACATCCTTACCCTGCCTAAGTAAAATCTCCCCTAGTCTATGCTGAACCTCCAATCCCAAGAAGTAATGCATCATGCCAATGTCCTTTATATTGAACTAAACTACCATATCTTCCTTTCACCCTGCAATGATCTAGGTGGATATCAGTGGCCACCCATCTTTTCCAACTCGCTCAAAACAATTTTCTGGCAATTTTGGCAATTTACTATTTTTAGCAGTTTTTAACTTCGGGGGCCAGTTTGAGGGCCTAAACGATGGTTTTTCATTATCAGGAACCTCAATTATAGTTAAATTCTCTAATGTTCCCCCCTAAATGAATCTCATCGTCAATACCTTTCCAACGAGCTATTGTGCACCCTAAAAAGAGATCGTATGCAAAAGTTACGACCCCAAGAAGTTAATGTACTAACTTACCCCAATGGGGCCCACATGACTTTTGGTGCTTCATCTCCTAGGGTTAGGTTTTTGGATGTCTAGGGTTTTGGGATTCATATTTATTGTAAAAGGGCCTTCAGAGCCTCATTGTACTCATCTTCTTGTGAATGAGCGTAGCCATCACATCTCTTCTCAGAGATAAGTTGCCACCATTCTAGCAAGCATGTTTTCAGTCTGCATTTTTCAGTTTTCTTATTTAATAGAAGTCAAGTTTGACTGTATCTCGGTTATTTTTCACTGTTTCTATGTGTTAACATTATAAATCTTTGGTTTAAATTCATTCCACTCATAAATCCGGATCAGTGGTATCAGAGCGGTCTTCTCCTTGTCGTTTTTTAATGCATGTCCCCGACACAGTCAGTGTATAGAGAGTTGGATCTCGAGCTTGTTTCTCTAGAGGAAAAATACTCTCGCACGCCCAAGAAACTGCCCATGGAGGGAGAAAAATAAAGATGATGGGACATGATATCCTTTCAAAATGTTGCTCAAGGAATCCCTTAAGTGACAGAGGAACGATATGATGGACAACTTCACACAAATCCTTCGACGACTATCGACAAGCGACGCAACCACCTCAAGTAGAAGCACCACCCCCTTCAAGGTACAGATCAATTTTGATATTCCCATATTTGAAGGTCAAATAGATGCAGATGTCGTAGATAAATGGTTAAACCTTATAGAAGGGAATTTTTCTGTCCACAACTTTTCTGATAGAGAAAAGATTATATTTTCTCTCCTCAAGGCCTTCCCCCATGTCAAAGATTGGTGGGAGACTTTCTATGAGAAAAATGAAACAAAAGGATCCACATTGTTTGCAGTTTCACCCACTTGGGATTCCTTTAGGGATGTTATTAAGGAACAATACTACCCTGGTGGAAGTTATGACGACTTGTATACAATATGGACCACACTGCGGCAGGAAAGAGACCAAACAGTCCCAGAGTTCACCAATGTATTCCATACCTTGCACACCAAGCTGGGTATCAAAAATTCTAAGCAACATTTGGTGCTCAAGTACCGTGGCGATCTACAGAGATACATTTAGACAGAAATGGAGTTTTTCGACATCTCATCCTTGGGCATGACCTATCAATATGTCGTCAAAATCAAGCAGAAGCTTAAACAAAAGACGCGACAATTTGGGTCTGGGAACCCCTCACAACAGAAGTAGGGAAATGGAAACCCTGACCCTCAGAAAAAAGGACAGAGAAAATATGGGAAACCTCATGACAACTAGTCTAAGTCGAAAGCAAAGAAGGACAATGAGAAGACAAAGAAAGATATCAGGAAGTGGTGAGACTTCCATAACAGCCCCTGGCATAACACTATTAATTTCCACTCAAAGAAATCATTAGTGACTGAAGTAAAATCCTCTGAATCAGATGTGGGTTCTGACTCTGAGTCAAAACAAAATAAGGGGAGAAAAATCATTGATGTGGAACCCAGTGCCACCATTTCTACCACCAAGATCTAGTCCAGTGAACCTGATGAGCTAGAGGAAGGCGAGTGCCTCTTTCATTCACAGATGTGGGTGAAAGGCACTCCACTGCACTTAATCATTGATAGTGGTAGCTAGAAGAACCTCATCTCAGCAGAGGTCTTCAAGAGGCTATCCCTATCGACAATGCCGCACCCACATCCATACACCATCGGATGGCTTCATCAAGGAAGCGATCTTCGCGTCAGCCAACAGTGTCTCCTATCATACAACATCAAGCCATTCAAAGATGAGGTATTGTGTGATGTTGCTCCCCTTGAATTTTGTGATGTTCTTTTTGGCCAACCTTATTTACGGAAATGTCATACTGTATATGAGTCTAAGCCTCACAATGTTATTATTACTTTGAACAGGAAATTGTACAAGATACCCTAGGTAGTCCCACCTAGTGTTATTTCCTTGATATCTACCAAGCAATGCAGGAAGGTCATTTCTCATACCGGGAAGTTTGTCTTCTTCATGATTCACTCTTAGAGTGAGTGAAAGGTTGCAGCCACATCCATGGCCTCCACGAATGACCTCTCCACACAACAAAAGCAAGTGGATAAGGTTGTGGAAGAATACAAAGACATCTTCTCATCACCTACTGGAGTACCTATGCACCGCCAGGTCAATCATCCCATTGATCTGACCCCCAGAGCACCACTACCAAATGGGCCAGTCTATCATCGCTCTCTGCTAGAAAATGAGGATATCATGCGTCAGATCCAAGAACTACTCCACAAGGGGCACATCCGACCCAGCTCATCACCTTGTAGAATCCCATTCGTGTTGGTGCAGAAGAAAGACAGGACCTGGCAACTCTGCATTGATTATCGGGCCCTAAACAAAATCACAGTCAAGAACTGGTACCTGATTTCTAGAATCGGCAATCTCCTTGATTAAATCAAGGGGGCCAAATACTTCAGTAAGATTGATCTAAAGTCTGGCTACCATCAGGTCCCAATAGAACATACAGATGTATGGAAATCTTCCTTCAAGTCAAGATAAGGTCTTTTTGAATGGTTGGTCATGCCCTTTGGTTTGACGAATGCCCCAACAAATTTCATGAGGTTGATGGATGATATCTTGTGGAATTTCACTAATTATTTTGTGGTGGTGTATCTAGATGACATCCTCATATACAACAAGACTTGGGAATAACACTTGTAGAATATTCAGTAGGTTCTGCACACTCTGTGACAGTACAAGCTATATGCTAACTAGGAAAAATGATCCTTCGGCATGGATAGGGTCCAGTACCTAGGATGCATTGTTTATGCGCATGGTGTGCATGTTGATCCAACCAAGATCGAAGTCATCCATGACTGACCATCCCCAACCATGCTCATTCAGCTTCAGAGCTTCTTAGGCCTTGCCAATTTCTATCACAGATTCATGTTGGGATTCTCCCGTATTGCATGGGCCCTGAGTCAAATAACTAGAGGTGGTGGTAAGGAAAAATTTGTGTGGGGTCTATACCAATAGAAAGAGTTCGATGATTTGAAGCAACACTTGTGTTCAAAACCATTTCTCTCATTACCTGACCTGCAACAACCCTTTGAGATCGAGACAAATGCTTCATACTATGTTGTGGGCGCAATTATCACTCAGCACGACCACCCCGTGGACTATCATAGTGATACACTATTAGATGTCATCCGTAAGTACCCTACTTATGAAAAAGAAATGTACTCCATTGTGAAATCCTGCTGCCAGTGTAGGAATTACATTCCCAGGAAGGAGACAATCATCCAAACTGATCATAAGTCACTGCAGTTCATGAAGACACAAGGAAAATTCCAGAATGACCACCATCAGAAGTGGTCCACATATTTGCAACAGTTCCACCTCAACATCAAGTATATAAAAGGAAGTACCAACTGAGTCATTGATTGCCTCAGCCGACCCCCAGTCGCGACACTCACCACAGTGCTAGAATATGGCGACCATGAGACCTCCGAGTGGCCCCACCTCTATGAGATGGATCCCAAATTTTCCAACACCTACCATATGTTTGGCGCCAACACAGATGTCAATAATTTCCATATTCAGGACGAGTTGTTGTGCCATCTGGGCCATCTATGCGTTCCATCAAGCGAGTGAGAGAAGCTGATTTGGGAAGCCCACTACAGTTGGGTGGCAGGAAACTTCGGCGTGGAAACGACAATGACAATGTTGCAACGACATTTCTACTGACCGAAACTTCGATAGGATGTCAGCAAGTATATCTAGTCTTGGACTTCTTGTGCTATTTCTATACCAACCATCAAGAAACAAAGCCTGTACACTCCTCTACCTACTCCTGGCAGGTCCCGAGAATCCATCTCAATGGACTATATGTCAAGCCTCCCTTCCACCAGGCGGGGAAATGACTGTGTTTTTGTGGTTGTTGATCGCTTTTCCAAGATGGTGATTTTGGTCCCCTGCAAGAAGAGCATCATGACGGAGGACACTTCCAAGATTTATTTGAACGAGTGTGGGTGCACTTTGGGATCCCATAAACCATTATCTCATATCGATACAAATGGTTCCTCAACGCATTCTGGTCAATCCTTTGGTCACTGTTGGACACCAAGCTCACCAAGTCCACTACCTTCCACCCCAGACAGATGGCCAAGACGAGGTCGTCAACTAGATGATTGTGCACATCTCGTGCATGTACAATTCCAAGCACCCTCACACCTGGGATGAGAGTCTTCCCTATGTTAAACATAGCTACAACAAAGGCATACATAGCTCAACCAGCCACAACCCCTTTCAAGTGGGGTTGGGATTTCAACCATTGGGTCCCATGGATGTTGCACATACCCCTTGCGGCCACCGAGTAAGACTCATCGCATTCTCCAACTGCAGCTGACAAAGCCACCCAGTTCATTGAGTGGATCCAACACATCCACCAACATGTTCATGATATTTTATAGAATTTCATTTCCAAGTACAAGCAGTGTCATGATCAACACCGAGTGCCACACCAGTTTCAGGTGGGAGACAAAGTTTGGTTACACTTGTAGAAAGAACGCCTTACAGGGCCTCATCATAAGATTTTTCCACTCCATTATGGGCCTTACATGATTAATAAGGATATGGGTGACAATTCTTTTGAGCTCAGCCTTCCCCCTTCCTTGGCTTGCACCCAATGTTCAATGTGGACCTCCTTTGACCTTATTTTCCACCATTATTGTACACCTAAGAGATAGAAGAACAATTGAAATCAAAAGATCTCAACCCTAATTGCATGGAACATGCATCCAATGATCATATCGTGGACACATAGGTCAAGGGCACTCACCAGCAGAGGATCCAACTTTATCGAGTTGTCAAAGCAGGGGAACTTCTGCACCAAGGCAAGTGGCTCACCCGGGGCCAAATTCAACAGAAATTTCCTCATCTGATGGGGGTACTCAATGAAATGGATACCATTTCTTCCTAAGGAAGGAATATTGATCTAGGTGTATATCGGTGGCCACCCACCTTAAAACAATTTTCTAACAATTTTGGCAATTTACTATTTTTAACAATTTTTAACTTTGGGGGCCAGTTTGAGGGCCTAAGCGACGTTTATTCATGACAAGGAACCTAAATGATATCTAGAGGCTCTCATTTATCCAAATGAATGAATCTCCTCATCAATACCTTTCCAAGGAGTTATCATGTGCCCTAAACGAAGATTGTATGCAAAAGTTATGACCCTGGGAAGTTAATGTACTAACTTATCCCAACGGGGCCCACATGAATTTTGGTGCTTCATCTCCTAGGGTTAGGTTTTTGGATGTCTAGGGTTTTGGAATTCATCTTTATTGTAAAAATTCCTTCAAAGCCTCATTGTACTCATGTTCTTGCGAATGAGTGTAGCCGTCACATCTCTTCTCAGAGATATGTTGCCACCATTCTAGCAAGCTTGTTTTCAGTCTGCATTTTACAATTTTCAGCATATTTATTATTTAATAGAAGTCAAGGTTTACTGTATCTCGGTTATTTTTCACTGTGTCTCTATGTTAACATTATAAATCTATGGTTTCATTTCATTCCGCTCATAAATCCAGATCATGCAATTACTTTCTCTAATCCTATAAGGAACATGTCATGTACATACATCACCAAAATGAGCAGATCAACCTCAACAAATATGAAATATAAGTTGGGATATGCTTCATTTTTGGTGAATCCCATACTATGAAGGTATCCATAAATTCCTTAATTCCATGCTCTTGGTTCCTAATTTAGTCCATACAAGGCCTTTTTCAAATTGAAAACATGAGACTCCTTCCCATTGATCTCAAACCCTCGAGGTTGCTCTATGTACAATTCTTCCTGAATTATGCCATTAACGAAAGTTGTTTTTACATATTTTTGATGTATCCTCCATCCCATAATGGAGACTAATAACATCACTTCTCTAATGGAAGTATACCTAACGAATAAAGTGAAATTCTCCCCATATCCCACTCCCTCCTTTTGGTATAACTCTCTTGCTACAAACATCGCTTTGTACTTCTCTATGTTTCCATCTACAACATGATTGATCTTGTAGAGAAATCTAGAAATCACCACTAAATTCCCCTCTGGTATTGGAATAATGTCCCATACATCATTCTTCATGATGTATGTGTACTCCTCCACCATGACATCCTTCCATATATGTTGGTTTGCTACCTCTTGATAACTAGAAGGTTCATAATCTATGATGCTACTCATCAATGCCATGTAGTTCGAAAAATTATTCGGAGGTATGCTCTCCCTGAATGTGCTTCTAGGAGCCTCAACATACTCCTAAGTGTCCCTCAATGGATGAGTGAACCATTGAGGTCTCCTGACAGAACTGGAAGGAGCCAATCGAGCCTCCTCCTCACCTGAATGTTGCTTCCATGAACTAGAAGCTACTAGTGACCCAGGATCAGCCTTCAAAGCTTCCTTCTCCTCATCCTCTGTCACTTGAATAGGCTCATGATATTTCCTGGAAGAAAATTCCTCCTTGAACTTTACATCCCTTCTTACAACCATCTTCCTTTGATTTGGAATGAATACCATGTAGGCCTTTGAAGTCTCATTATATCCCACAAACAAACCCTTCCTATTGAAGGGCTCCAACTTGGTTCTCTTCTCTACAGGTACATGAATATAAACTCGAGAAACAAAAATTTGAAAATGACTCACCTTTGGTTTCACACTAGTGAATTCCTCTTATGGTTTCTTATCCTCCAAGATCCTATGCAGACTTCTGTTATGGATGTAGATTGTTGTGTTTCATTCTTTTGCCCAAACAAATATCGGTAAGTCCTAGTCATGACTCATGGCCTTAGAAGCCCCTATGATGGATCAATTCTTCTATTATTCAACTCCATTCTACTATGGTTTGTATGAAATTATCAACTCCCTCTTTATCCCTAACTCCTTGTAGAAACCCTCGAAATCCTTGGAGGTATACTCACCCCCATTTTCTAATCTCAAAACCTCGATATTCTTCCCTATCTATTTCTCAATAAGAGATTTGAACTCCCGAAACCTGCTAAAGACTTCATCCTTGGTATTTAAGAAGTAGATCCAAGTTTTGTGAGAGAATTCATCAATGAAAGAAACATAGTAGATGATTCATGTGACCGATACTACTAAGACTGGTCCAAAAACATTTGAATTCACTAGATCTCAGATCCCCTTAGACCTATGCTCATTTCTTGGGAAATCATCCTTGGCATGATTTCCAAGTGTAAACCCTTCACATACACCCTACTACTCAATACTAAAATATGGAATACCCGTGACTATCTCCCTCATAATAGGAAACACCTTGTGATGTGGGTGCCCCATCCTCTTGTTCCACAACTCACAAATTTTTATTGCTATGAACTAGGGATTGAATAGGTTCACCCTACAAAATATACAAGTTTCCTTCCCTAACCCCTATCACCTATGATACTTCTGGGATAGATTCCTTCATCCTTATAAGCTGGTTTTTGAACTCTATTGCCTAACCCTTATGCTCGATGACCAACACTGAAATCCAGTTTTTCCCGAGACCTGGAAAAAACAAAAAAATGTCAAAGTCTAAAGAGTTACATGACTGGAGTTGTAAGGGAATGGTACTAACTCTTGCTACTGGGTACTTGGAATCATCACCAAGTACACCATAAAATCTCGAGTCCTTCTCTGTTAGAATCGAAAATAACTCTCAAGATGATGTCATATGCCTAGATGCTCCATTGTCCACATACAAAGTGTTCCTCAAAATTGTATTGGTAGAAAGGAAATATACCATTGAGAAATCCTTCTCAAACATAGAGGAAAACTTATTCATCTAAGTTTCAGTTGAGGCTGCTACTTGGTGTTGTTGCTTCCCTTTACCCTTCTTCTTCTCTACACACTATGATGCATAATGGTCATTCTTATGACATAGAAACACTTGATTTTACTCAAGTCCTTCTTCCTTATTTGTGAAGCTGGCTCCTCACTCTTTCCCTTCCCTTGTTGGGTCCTTTACCTCTATCCTTCTTCGTTTGACCAATTAGGGCATGGTTACTATCACCTCCCCGTCAGTTTCCCTTTGACTCCATTCAAGTTTCTTCCCAGATATAGTCATCCCACAGTCTTTCCCAGGAGGGAAGGTTTTTACGAGCACAAAATCCCTAGATAAATGTTTCCCATTGAGGTGAGAACCCATTTAATTCTGTATTTGCTAGCTCTTTTTCTTCAACCTTCTCACCAATTGTTGCAATCTAGTCATGAATATGTATGACCTTCATCAGGTGACTGGTGATAGTGTCTTATCTCGTCATCTCAATAGATCCAAGTTTGTTGTGCAATATCATATTACTATTGATTTTCTCACTCTGGTAAAGGCCAACTAGGGCATCAAACATCTCCTTCGTCATCTTCTTATCAGATATGTGAGGGATTAGATGATCCTTTATAGCATCCATGATCATCTGCTTGGATTTCACTTCCTTCTTCTGGTGAGCTGCTAAATCCTGCAGATTTGTCAGTGTAGCAACTAAATCCTTAATGATATCCCAAAGGTCATTCTCTTCTAATAGAAGAGTCACCTTGAATTTCCATGATAGGAAATTCGAGGCACCATCAAATATATCCTTAAACATGAGTCTATTTAGTGCCATTTTTTAGATCAACTGTACAAACTCCCAAAAAATTAGTTTTGAAACCCACTCATTGTTGGTCCTTCTTCCCTATAACTGATTTACCACTACAAATCCTAGAGAATCTCAATGAGAGAAGTAGCTTTGATACCATGTGAATTTTCCAAACCCTAGGTGATTGTTGTCATATGCTTCTTTATTAAATAAATAAGATGTTGAATTTACTCAATAATAGAAAACAAAAATGAGCATGCATCAATCACATAGATGGTTGGAAAATACAGTAGAAACATAAAATCTGAAATGCAAAATTTGTCCTTCAAATCAACTTATCATTAATGACTAAAAACTTACGAGGACACCTAAAAAATGAGGTTTTCTGTCTATTGAACGAGGAAACCGCAAAACAATTCTGAGAAACCTGTGGTACATCTCTATCCATACAACTGTACGATACCGTCCATATGAATTTACAGATCCATATGGTATGTCCATACGATTTTATGGAATTCAATGCATGGATAGACATGCAATCTGCAATCACTGTCGGGTTTCTCTTCTCACTACTGCACTGTTTTATCCTTTCCTTGGCCTCTTTGTTCGCCTTTGGGCAAAATTGTCTTTTTGAAGAATGAATGTATATTTACCCTCTACCTTGAATTTCCTTTATACATTAGCTAAAACCCTAATCTACTAAAACCCTAATCTCTTAGTGAGATTAACAGTTGCAATTAGTCTAAATCACTAATGCATTTAAAATGTAGTTTATTAGACTCAACAACTAATTAAAAGACTTCCACTTTATAAATAAAGTGAGTTACAAAATAAATTTCACTTGGATGACTTCACACATGTTTGACACAAAACCTATGTGGAAGTTCCTGTGTGAGCTACAAACATCAACAAAGAGTACGTTAAAAGGGAATTTTTTTTTTTGAGAATGTCACATTTATGCTTGTTAAACTGGAGGCATATTTCATTGCTAAAAAATAGTTGGTATTAACTGTTGGTTTTGGAAAACATGATCACCAATTTTCCTCCACATGGATGCCTTCCCAACATGATGGGGTCTACAAATTTGTTTATAAAATATTGAAGGATAACAACATTGTCCTCTTCATAGTCTAGCTCCAAGGGTTTGTGATCAATCTTGGATCAAACTTAATGAGTAAAATTTGAACATGTCAAGTCTACCCCCACATTAATTTTTTCTATATATTCTGTAAGAATTGGTTGATGTCCACCTTATTTTCATAGTTAATGGGAAGAAAGATGAATCTATAGGTGTTATGAAACCTACATGTCAAGGGAGATTCAATTCCTTACTATTGGGATCACTTCTTGAATGTAGTATGAAAAAAGTTGTTTCACAAGGTCGATTAAATTTATCCATTATGCACCTTTAGAAAGATTTGATCTCTCTTGAACCTCTCTCCTTCAACACGATTAAGGATTATCCAACACATGTGAAAGAAAGAGTTGTAGTTAAATTTGGGAGAATGTGGAAAAGACTTCCCAAAGAAACAATAGAAGATAATAGAATTGATATTGATGAATATGAAAACATCTTATGATGTTTTCAAATAAGATGTTTTCAATGTCACATTTGGGAAAATTGATCTTCAAGGAAAGAATATGTGTTTTTGGATAGTGTGTAAGCTATAAGATAAGATGTGCAAATAAATCGATTTATTTTTAGGACATTGATATTAATAATATTATGTCGATCTATGTGAGTATATAGTGAATGAAATTGATCCATATCAATAAACTAGATCGATATTAATATTAATAGATGGTGTCTAAATGTTCTATGTTTTGGTATTTTTGGTCAGAATCTGGTGATATAAATCTCAGAAAAAACACAATTTTATGTTTTTTAAATTGCATTTCTGAATGCATAAATGGATTCAGGGTGCTACCCTGGGACACTATGATTATACATAATTAACCACTCAAATATGCACATTCAATAATTTCTCACCGAATTTCGGGAAAAATTAAATGAACAATCTCCCCGGAAAAGAGCCAAAACATAAAACATTCAAACTATGACAATATTAATATGCTCTCATGTTGATTCACCCCAACACCTTAAATCATAATATCATCTTGAATGAGGTTAGATGCATTTACTAAATATAGTGTACATGAGGTTAAATGCATTTACTAAACATAGTGTACATGAGGTTAGATGCATTTACTAGATATAGTGTACAAGTGGTGAAAAGAATTTAAGACAAGCATAATTGATTGATATATGGGTGTTTGTGAGATAACATGGATATGTATAAGTTTTCTCTATTATTCCCCCCACCCTCATGGATTTTTCTCTATTATTTCCCCCACCCCACCCCCATGAGGGTGGGGGTGTGATGCAGAGACAACTAGCTGCAACACACACAAACTTACAACACACACCCTAATACATAATACACAACAAAAAAGAAAAACATAAATACTTTTTCGAACTAATAAGGAAATCCAATGGAAACTGAAACATGAGAAAACCCACAAATTTCAATATCATTCATTTATTAATTCAATGCAGAGAATATATTTTCTATATTACATTGAGCATGGGTTAAAAGACAACCATGAATTGTTGCTTGTGTGGCTAAAAACCACTACGAAATTGTCCAAAGGGTAATGATTTGTGTGTATGGATTGAGATTCTATTTCACCCTTCTTGCATGCTCACCCAACTTGGAATCTTTCTCTCTAGACCACCTTCTACGATTTCCTTAATTCGTGGTTCACCAACCCCTTCAAAATCGTGCTCCATGTTTTTTTTAAAACTCCTCCTCGGCTCTGAAACGATTTTCCTTCCCTCCAAGAATGAGTTGTTACCCAAATTGTCTCTCTGTCTTCTGGACTGCTTCAACTTCCTTTCGGCCTCAGGTCAGGCTTTGTCCTTTAGCCACAAGTTATTTTACCTAACGATAGATGTGACTCATCATGAATGCATACCAGCGTGGAAAAATCAAATGCGTGCGGCCATAATGTTGCAAATGAAGAAATATTGTGACATTTGTATTCACTATACACAGGAGTTTCAACATGAGTTTCAACACAATGTTTAGCATGACACTTGTAAAATTTCTCTGTATGTGGCAGTTTCAACACGAGTTTCAACATGACACTTGTAAAATTTATCTATACGTGGTAGTTTCAACACGAGTTTCAACATGTGTTTCAACAAGAGTTTCAACACGATTTTCAACATAGAAAGAGTAGCTGCAGGAGTAATCAATAGTTCGAATTTACAACAAACTGACTAAATAAAATGGGCTACTAACACAGTCCTTATTCGACTTATTTCCTATTTGCAGAATGGAAATATTTTTGGGTGATGCGGATTTCCCGAGCCCAAGGACGCTCATGCATCAGACACCCCTGGTAAGAAAAACATGAGCTCCAACTCATGTGAAGATCATTTCCGAGGTGAAGATTTCTGTACACGTACTAACTGATCTTTAGTCACCCACGATGCATCCTCTGCCCCTCGATTCTTCCACTTGATCAAATATTCCATGTATTCCTTTCAGCGAGTCTTCTTACCAACTCTTATAGAAAGAATTTCTTCAATATGCTCCTCTGACTTAATTGGTAGGTGTTGTTCCCATTCATTGAGGGTACCTTCATCTGCTCTTATGTCCCCTTTATGAAAGTCATAGAGGTCAACAACATTTAATGTAGGAGATATGTCAAACTTCTCGAGAAGTTTCAACCAATAAGCATTATCATAAATATTTTTTCAGAATTTGACATGGAACTATCTTCTTGTATTTGAGTTTATTATATGTGCCACGAGGAAATCACTCCTTCCTCAAGTGAGCCATGAACAACTCACCATATCGAAATACCTTATGTCTCCTATGTTGATCTACTCTTTTTTTACAACTGTCATTGCTAGTCTGCAATTTCTTCTTTACATGTTCTTGTAATTCAAGCATACTTTCCACAAAATTATTCGCATCAACTCTCTCATTTCCTTCCAAATCCGACAATGCAACCAAATCTACCACACCTTTTGGAGACCATCCATAAAAAATATGAATTGGACCCTTTCCCGTAGACCTGTTCACCGAATCATTATATGTGAATTCAACTTGGGCTAATGCCAAATCCCATTGAATTGGATTCTCTCCACTTAAACTTCTCAACAAATCTCCTAGACTTATGTTCACTACTTATGTATGATCGTCCATTTGAGCATGATATTCTGAACTATATAAAAAATCTGAGCCTAACTTTTTCCAGAGTGTCCTCCAAAAATGTCTAAGGAATTTGGTATCACGATATGAAGTAATACTCCGTGGAAGTCCATGCAATCTAACCACCTCTTGGAAAAACAATGAAGCTACCTCACTATAATCACTAGTCTTTTTACATGCTATGAAGTGTGCCATTTTTGAAAACCTATCAACAACTACCATTGGTTAATCATGATTTCTTTGAGTCACAGGAAATCCTAAGACAAAATACATACTCATATCCTCCCAAGGTCCTTTGGGTACTGGAAATGGAGTATAGAGTCTCGTGTTTTGACTTTTTCCTTTGGCTAGTTAATAGATCCTACAACCTTCCACAAAATTTCGAACATCCTTGTTAAAGCTGGGCCAAAAGTACCTCTCCTTCACCAAGGATACGATTTTATCAATGCCAAAATGTCCTCCTAAACCACCACTATGCAATTCTTTAATGAGATTCAGCCATATGGAACTTATGGTAATACACAACTATTGATTTTTAAACAAAAAGCCCTCTTGGATATGGTAGTCTAGATATGGTGTTATGTCTAAAATCCAAGGCTTCTTACATGCCTTCCAAGGTTCTGAGAAATCTACATCTTCTTCATACAATGTCTTTAGACAGTTCAAGCTTACCACTTCTACCGACATGGTATTGAGTAACTCTATCCTCCGACTTAATGCATCAGCTACCTTATTCGACTTCTCGGACCTGTGTTTCATCACAAAAGAATCACTTTGCAAGAATTCTACCCATTTAGTATGCTTTTGATTGAACTTACCTTGGTTGTTAATGTACTGTAGAGATTTGTGATCCGTGAACAAGACAAACTCTTTCGACCGTAGATAATGTCACCATTTCTTCAAAGCTTGCACAATATCATAAAATTCCTGATCATAAACAAAATACTTATTTCTGGACGCGTTCAACTTCTCGCTGAAAAATGCAATGGGTCTACCCTCTTGACTTATCACTGCTCCAATTGTTGTTCCACTAGCCTCACAATCAACCTGAAACACTTAATTAAAATATGGTAATGTTAATATTGGTTGTGTTGTTACTCTCTTTTTCAATTCTTCCAATGACTTCTATGATGATGCAATCCACTGAAACACTCCCTTCTTCATACATTCTGTAAGAGGCACACATATTTGGCTAAATTTCCTAATGGATTTCTAGTAAAAGCCCACCAATCCATGGAAACTCCTCACATCGAATGTGCATCTTGGTGTTGGCCATTCAAGGATAGCCTTCACTTTCTTAGGATCCATTTTCAGTCCTTCCTTTGAAACCAAAAAACCTAGGTACACTAACTCTAGCTGCATGAATGTACACTTCTTCAGGTTTATCAATAGTTTCTCTTCTTTCAATCACTGTAACACTTATCTCACATGCTCAACATGCTCTTTTCTACTCCTGCTAAAAATTAGTATATCATCCAAATATACAACTGAAAACTTACCCAAAAATGGCTTCAATACTTCATTCATCAATCTCATGAACGTGCCGGGAGAATTATTTAACCCGAATCGCATTACCAACAATTCAAACAGTCCATATTTCATCTTGAATGTAGTCTTCCATTCGTCACCTTGTTTGATCCGAATATGGTGATATCCATTCTTCAAATCAATTTTTGTAAAGTACTCCACACCACTCAAACAATCCATTAGATCATTCATTCTCGGTAGTGGAAATCTATACTTGATAGTGATCTTGTTTATAGCATGCGATTCAGTACACATTCACCATTCCCATGTATTCTTTGGAGTCAACAGTGTTGGTACTGCACAAGGACTTAGGCTTTCTCTAATCAATCCTCTATCAAGCAACTCCTGCACTTGTCTATTCACCTCTTCACTCTCTATTGGAGTCATCCTGTAAGGCGCTTTATTAGGTAAACTTGATCTGGGAATTAAATCAATTTGATGAGAAATACTTCTCATTGGGGGAATCCCTTTGGCAAATCATTAGCAATAATCTCCTTAAATTCATCCAACAACAACTTTATTTATGTAGGTACAACATTTGGATTCTCTACACTTTTCACTTCTTTCAGAATCACTGCTAAGCAAAATGATGATTTTCTTTCTTCTTGTAAAAATTATTTAGCAGAACATAGAATGATTATGTTTCTACTCATGTTTATATCAGCACAATTTCTTACTGTTGCTACTGTATCCTCCAGTATTGGTGTTAATTAATATCACTGCCCATCTTTCTTGAACTCATAGGTGTTTTCCTTACCATCATGGTGAACTTGTCGATCAAACAACCATGGTATTCCCAACAATATGTGGCATGCATCTATCTAAATCACATCACATAACACTTGCTCCTGAAAACATCCTATTTGAAAACTCAATAAACATTGTACAGTCATAGTCACCTACTGTCCCTTATTCAACCAAGAAACACGATAAGGGATCAGATGGTTCAACCTCATCAAGTTCAGTTTTTTCATGACTTCAGTGGATACCAAATTCTCTGTACTTTCTCCATCTATAATCAGGTTACAACATTTTCCTTGAACCTTACATTTTGTTTTAAAAAAATTGTTTCCTTGTTCTAGTTCCTTTGCCTCTTTTTGTTCAGATTTAAGCAACACTCTCCGAAACAACAAATTCTCATCTTGTTCTTGCTGAAGAACAATCACATTTTATCCAACTACTGAAGCTTCGTCAACCTGTGTGATTTGTGCCCGTGCTTCACCTCTTCTCCCTGAAGTTTTCCTTTCTGGACATTCAGACTTCTTGTGTCCCTCTACACCACAATGATAACAAGTAATTACATATATGCCCTTTCCCCTTCTGAATCCTCTTCCTCTACGAGCTCCATATCCTCCTCTTCCACCTTGACCACTGACATATTCTTCTTCCTTTTCACTGCCTTTAGTAGTCCTTGCTTTACCTCGTCCTTTAAAACCTCTTCCTCTACCTCTAGGATGTGTTTTCCTCTCAATATTTTCTTCCAACTTCAGACAAACTCTATAAGCTTCATCAACAGTGTAGAAATAGTGTGTGCTCATTTCATCTTGAATAAAATACTTCAACCCATTTACATACCTTACAACTCATTGGAATTTTGGTTCTTTGAGGCCTACTTTGAGTGACAACCTAAAGAAATCTTCAGTGTAGTCGTGAGCATATGTCTCCCTTTGTATGAGGTTATGGACTTGTCGGAACAAATTCTGTTGGTAATCAACACGAAGAAATTTCTCTTCAATCTTGGTAACCATCTTCCTCCAAGTTCTTATTTTCTCCAGCTAATTATTCACTCCATCCTTCTGCAACATATCCCACCATAGTGTTGCATGGCCTTTCAGTTTCATAAAAGAAAATATTACCCGATTTGGATCCTGAACATTTTCATACTCGAAGTATCTTTCGATTTCTCTAATCCAGTCAATGAGAACATCAACTTTTCGACTACCATCATAACAAGAAACCTCAACCTTTTTATTACCCCTATTACTCAAATACGAAATCAACCTAGATGTTGGGTCTCTTTCATCACTGTTATCACTCCATAATTTCCTTGGTTGTGGGAGGAAAATACAGAGGTAACCTTCAAACCAACTTTAGGATTGGAAGCTATCCCTTCCAACCCAGAGAGGGCTCTCTCTTACAAATCAGTCAAGGATTGACTAGTTATGTGAAGTACAATGGCTAGATCTTTTGTAAAAAGATTTTCAAATCCGACTATGGTTGGTAGGGTAAAAAGACAGACCATTGGGTTGATCCCAAATTCTATCCACGCAACCAGCTCCAAACCTCAACTAAAACCAAACTGAAATGAAATCCAAATTGTACTGCAAACTGAAAACACTGCTGCAAACTGAAATATGAAGCTGAAAACAATCAATGCTGCAAACCAAACTGCAAACTATTGAATGCTAAAAATATGCTCACTCCCATGAGCTTATTAGCAAACCATTTCCTACCCTAGCATGTTGAATATTTCTGCATCAAGTGATGCAAAAATGCCAATGTAACCAATCAAGCAAGTGACTACTTACTCGAATTCTGCTCACACTTTCGTTAAGTAGAAAGAAATATTTGGGGAATGGAAACTCAAAATCCAGATGAAACTTATCTCCTTGGTCCAAGAATACAACAAAGTTTGCTTGTTCTGGTGACTGCAACAAACTAGCAAAAGAATCCTCAAGAACATGAACAACTACCTTTTCTTGATGATCAAAAAGAAAGGAACATCCTTCAAGTGTAATGGCTAGTTGTTTTTCTTCATTAGACTTCTCATTTTCTGAACCTTGAATGACTTTTCCTATGTTCTCATTGCTTTTATTATGAAACCTGAAATCATTGACAAAAGAGAAGATAACAATTTGTTTGATAAAATCTTCATTCATATTATCCACGAGTAAATGCTTTGAATACTCTTGAAAATCTTTAATTGGAACAACTATATCCCATATGTTTATTTCCTCATTCAAGTCAACAAGGATATCAATTTTCTTTTTCAAAATCTGAGCATTTATCACTTCAAAGAATGTATAATCCTGAATATATTTTCATTTTCAAACGGATCTAAAACAACCCTTTCTTCCTCATTGGGCATGAGATCTTCATTTAAAGTAAACTTAATGTTTTTCTGAGACTCATCATAAACAATTTCTTAACAAAATAACATATTTGATTGAATTTGTAGTCTATGATCTTCATTACCTTCATGTGTTTATGTTTGGAAAGCGTCATATACTAGGTTGTTTCGTTCTTGAAGCTTTATAATATGTGATGTTTGAGTGTCTGGAGTTTCTACATTTGTTGCTTCAGAAAAATGATTTTGATTAATTTTTTCTTGAAACAAAGATTTAGAAAATGAACATTCTGAAGAAACATATGAATGATTATCCTCATACTTTTGATCGCAAAAAGACTGGGAAAGACTGCTGCAAATTTTCATCAACTTCAGAGGATGAAACACAACTGTCATCATTAAAATTCTGCTCGGTTTCATTTTCATCCAAGAGAGAAACTACCATTTCTTCTTGGTGATGAAAAGGGTTCTACAAAGCTTCCAGGATTTATCCATCTATGAACTCTTCATCGCCATAAAA
>ML809693.1:166201-192554 GCA_009831015.1 Picea engelmannii | reverse complement strand
AACCATTCCTGACTTGGTTCCTTCTTTGCTTCGATATACATGTGATGGAACCCTTCCTTAAATACCACAACTGGCTTGTACACTTCTACCACCAGTGGTAAAATGTGTCGTGTTCTCTGAATTCTCTCGCAAATGGCCTCCTTATAGATATAAAAAATTGTATTGTTATCCTATTGTCTTTCCTTGTGCGCAATATTCCATAAGTTGGCGTATCTGGCTGCCAAACATGGATTATCTGTTTCTAACAAAAATTTTGATTTCTACGGATCCCTCCAAGGCACTAATGCTATTAGTATCAACAACCATAAAGTAGCTCATTTAGTCCATGCATTAGTTTAACTTCTTTAGTTACAGTTTTCTGTCATACACTAAAAAGAATTCATATTTTGCATTCAATTTTTTTCGTAGTTTAGAATGCTTTATTTCATGCCATTGGATTAAAAAAAAATTCTGCAATCTAGATTAATTTCTCTTCCAAATTGATGTGTTTTTCATTCAAACAATAGTTTAAAGTTTCTTTCTATCATTTAAATTTTCTACACCATTTCAATCCTTGATCAATCTCATACCTATACTACTATCAGTGCATACTGCATATACATTGCAAAACACCTCTCAAGTTTGTATGAACCCCTGGTTGACAAAATAAAGTAAGAAGCAAAGGATATAGTAGCATTATTGTTGTTATTCCTAGGTCCATCAAGAGCCACGAGGATACATTGTAACCCTACAACTGTTTAGAATAAATATTGAGCAAATCCATTTGAATGGTAGTTTCCCAGTTGGGTTTCCAGGGTAAAATATTTTTTTTTCCATTGTGAATACTTATGTCTATTGTGGGATTACTCTATGTGCACTTTGACAATTCCTTATGGCTTATTCAATTGCTAGTACACTAAATTAGTTAGGAATTTTAATTCTAGGTTTGTTTGAATCAAGGTTATTAGAAGCTACTTGTCTATCTGACATTCTCATGTAGGTCAATGCGATGGGATGTTGAAACACAACAATTGTCATTAACTAGTCAATTCATTTCCCACATAAACTAATGGCTCTGTATGTTGACCCACTTTGTGAATTGACCACTTCCCTAAAATCCAACAGCCAAAAGACTTAGCTCGTTGATTCAATCGTTTAAAAGAGATTGATGGTTGTGGTAGCATATTTGTTACCACAGATTCATTTCCCCAACCCAATTGCTAATTTTGCATTCCTTGTATTTAACAATTAATTCATTCTCGGACCATTGGGTACCTTGGGAAGACGTGGGATCAAATTGGCACTCACCAATGTTGAGTTGCTTGGGAAACTAACTTACACACTCCTCTATTCCATAGTATCTCATATGTTGAACCTACAACCTGTGCACATAGTGAATACATGGGATAATAAATTGCAGATAAAGAAGACATAACAAATCAGTGTATGAAATTCACTTGATATATTTTACTTTGTAAACAAATCCACTCGCATTGTTTTGTTAATCAATGAGTTGAGGAGAAGAAAAAACTATGTTCTATACATGCTTCTATTTAAATTAGTGTCCCTCATATGAATATATACATGTACTAATGTCAGGTAACATTGACATTGATGAAAGCATCTCTATTCTAATGTAATACTAGAGAGATATGCTTCTAAATCATTTTTGTTATTTATTAATGGTATAATTTGTTTGCTAATGGAGTATTGTGAGAAAGGTATTTGGTGAAACTTGGTGTAAGCAATGTTGTTGTTCGGATACCATAGTTCAAACTAAGTGCATATTTAAATCCCCATTTCTTTTTCTTCCAATTAAGAACTATAGAGTTAGTGTTGCCTTGAAGGGGAGTGCTCACAATGATGTTTGTTCTCTAATTTAACAATAGACATAATTGCTCATTCATTTGATTTATGAGCGTGAAAGCGTTGGGAATGTTTTGGCACAAAATCACCTTTATCAATAGTTGGAAATCAAAATAACAGGCATCGGGTCCACTAGAAAATGGTTCAAGCAATGCCACACATAAAATAAGCATTTGTAGCCATTCATGCACAAAGAGGTAATAAACAGTGCTTCGTATCAATGAATTAAAGCAGTTAAGGTTTGAACTCTAATCAAATTGCAAGAGGAGATCTACCTACAGGTATCCATTGGAGTTTCTGATACAAAGCATCTTTTAGTTGATTAAGTGGGTTGGTTCCTTTGTTGATCATTACCCTTGGGTACCATAAGCAATAATCTGAAGATAGTAGCTAGAAATGAACACTTCCATAATAACTATTTCAATTATGCACAAGGAGTCTTTGATCTCAACTTTGATATATTGAATGTTCAATTATAAACAGTGCATTGTCATTGGTGACTAGCATTCCATACCTCGGAAACTAAGCTAAAGTAGTGAACCAATTGGGAACAGAAGCCTTGGAATCAATAATGAAGATAGAGATATCTACAGAATTCTATAAATAGAGACCAAATTTTATTTTTGCGAAAGATCTATGTTGGTGAGATGTGAGGACTATAAGTCCTACATTTATGGATAAAAAACCCTTCATTGCAAAGCTTTGAGGAAAAACCCTTTTGAAGGATGGTACTATGATATGATCCAAAGAAGGCATATATGGAGTAAATATATATGTAATAGAGGTCATCCTAATAAATAAACGGCATGTGCAATGAGTGACAATAGGTATATATATGAGGTCAATGTAGTCATTATGAATGAACATATGAGTTGATATATGGATGTTTGAGGGTTATTTAGAATAAATTCTCAAATTCTATAAGAAGTTATTATGTAACCCATGTCTATTATCTCTTTGGGAGATATACTCCATGTTCAAATTTTGTATAGATTGTGTGTACTTTAATTTATTATACTTTCAAAAATTTGATACATAACATGCATAGTTTAAAAGTGTTGCATAGTTTAAAGTGTTGATTCATTTTTCCTAAACTGCATACTAAACAAGGCTTACTAAATTCTAACATTTATATTAGGTTTTGTAAATAATCTTGATAGTTATTGCAATATAGGTTGATAATATGATTTTGATCAGCATTGAATTCAACATGGTGGAGTATGGAGTATGAATCATTGGCTCACCTACAGGATGAGCAGGCAGTGAGCCAATAAATCATTGGCTGCTTAATGTTAGCTCAAAATGCCTGCATAGATAGTAAGTCAGACAACTGTGAAGTAGTTTTCTTTTAAGTCGGACAATTATGAAGTAGATTTTTTGTAATTCAGATAAAAGAGATAACAGTGATGAAGCTGGTTGGGTCACTGCATAGATAATAAGTCAGATAAGTGTAAAGTAGATTTTTGGTAAGTCAAACAAATGTAATAGATAATAAGTCAGAAAAATGTAATAGATAATAAGTCAGAAAAGTAGATTTTTGGTAAGTCGAGTAGATTTTTTTTGCAAGTCGGACAACAGTGATTCGGTGAAGTAGATTTTTGGTAAGTCAAACAACTGTGAAGTAGAATTTTTTGTAAGTCAGACAAGGGTGAAGTAGATTTTTTGTTACATCACACGATGATGAAAATATGTAGAAATTACATTTTGCGAGTAATCAATGACTTTTGATCAGACCCTCTTTTCCATAGATGTCTACTCATCTTGGCTTGTCCACATATAGATTCGAAGTTCTTTTTTCTGTTGCCAAAAAACAGTTTGCAAATATAACTTGATAGTAAAGATATAAGAAAATGGCATGATCAATATTAATGAAAAACTAGCATTATCGCAACTATATCTATCACTGCAACACTGACAACGGTAATTACATTCAACTAAAAGTTGACGTTTTACGGTTCAATAAAATGGTTAAGAAAATTATGAAATCAATTTAGTAGAGAGAGATGACTCGTGGATAATCGCAATGCATCACACATAATTTGGAATTTTTAACCTCAGTTGGCCTTCTTGTACTTGTATCTGCGTACACAAGCAACGTATACGAAGAAGTTCAGAAAGCTAAGGGAAGCTAAAAGCCAAAAGTAGTAGTCTAGATGGCCTTCATTGAGATTGTCAGATATCCATCCCTGTGTTCCTCCTTTAGTGGTGACAGAAGTGACAGTGGTAACAATTAAGGTGCTTAAATAGCTTCCCAATGCATTTGTAAGAAGAGAAAGAGCACTGCACAAGCTGCGCATTGCGTCAGGTGACTGATCATAGAAAAACTCTAGCTGCCCTATATTAAAAAAAACTTCAGAAGCACCAATTAAGAAATACTGGGGAATTTGCCAAAAAATGGTCATCGGTTCTGGTGTGACTGTATCATGGACCAAATCAAGAATTCTGACAATATCCAAACGCTTGATTTCAACCAAGGCAGCTGCTGCCATAGACAATATTGATATGACCAGCCCAATACCCATTCGTTGCAGCTCAGTAAACCCCCTCTCTTTTCCAGTGTACTTGCAAGCAATAGGCACAATTATGCGATCATAAACTGGAACCCATATCATGACACTCAGTATATCAAATATAGACAATGATGCTGCAGGAATTTTGAAGGAACCGATGCTGGTGTCCATGGTCATGCCCTGTTCGACAAACATTGTTGACATTTGAGAAGAAACAGCAGCATATACAATACCACTCACCCATATGGGAAACATACGAACCAAAATCTTCAGCTCCTCCACTTGGGTTACAGTACATAGTTTCCAAGGACCGGAAAATCCACTGTCCTGAATATCATCATTTGTTATTATAGCTGCTTTGTCAAGACAACTGCAACCATTTCAAGACGGATCCTAAATATTAATGGGCGAAATCAAGATATATATAATTATCATTTTGCTTTTATACTGCAATCATGTCAACTTGTAGTTGTAGACTCTGGAAACTTTCTCTTGTACACTGCTCATTTCGATGCAATTCTTTTGGTAAATAAAAGAATCATATAAAACCAGACCTCAAAGTTAAAAAAAGTAAGAGAAGTACTTGAGATCATCTGTATGCTCTAGCTTTCGGCTTCCTCGAATAACAGAACGGTTGTCTTGCACCTCGTACAGCATTGAACTATCTTGAGGGACTTTCTTTTGCAATTTACGCAATGATGAAACAATGACTTGGCATATCCGTGTGAGGGGACTACCTCCAGGCTTTTGGAGTCTATATAATGGCGTCCCAGAAAAGAAACTTATTATGGCTAATCCCATAAAAATAGTAGGAATCGCAAACCCCCATCCCCACCCAACATTGTCTTGGACCCATACAATAACGCTGCTGGAAACAAGAGCCCCAACATTAATTGAGAAATAAAACCAATTGAAGAAAGAGCCCTTCTTCTTTCTTTCTGTTGGATTGGTGTCATCGAATTGATCAGCCCCAAAAGAAGCCACGCAGGGCTTGATGCCTCCCGTTCCTAATGCAATCAGGTAAAGTCCAAGGAAAAATACCGCATATTCAAGTGTTGTTGCCTTTGGGCAAACACTGTCCGTGCAGGATGGAGGTTGCAAGGAAGAAACAAAGGCTGAAATTGTCAAGGTTGCCATTCCCTGCAAATATTAAAGTATGGATATCAGTCAGATATTAATCAATTAATAATAGGCAAATAAACCAACAGGGATTTGGTTCACTGATCAGGGCAACAAGTGTTAAGCCATCCACCAGGCTCCATTCTTGTTTCTTGTTGTGGTCTGCCCCATCAGTGTATGGCATAAGTTTCAATGTGGTGAGACTGGGTATAGCTCCCGAGCAAGCTTCGCAGAATAGATATCCCAATCCCCTCACACCTTGGCCAAATAATTAGTTCTCTGGCACCTTCGGTAAATTGATACCCCTCATACCTGGTATCTTAGCCCAACCTATTTCCACTCTTTGTAACAATAAACGATAAAAAAAGATTGAAATATAGGATTGAACATGCTCTGAAAACCAGACAAAGTTGGGCAAGGCTTAAGCATACAATAAAGCAAATGCTTTGAAAACGAGACAAAAGTTGGATAAGGTTTAAGCATACAATAAAGTAAATTGTTGAGAAAACAGCAATTGTCCAGTATCGGCCCCAGTATGCATCAGCCAAAACTGCCCCCAAAAGTGGTGTGAGATAGCACGTGCCTGACCAATTGTTGACATTCTTTGCAGCATCTGCATTCCCCTCATGTAATTTTGTAATCAAATAAGTCACCAAATTTATGTTAATTCCATAGTATGCCAGTCGCTCACAGCACTCAGTCCCTGCAGTGCAAATCAGATCATATTCTAAGTAACTCCATAATGGTTTTTTCCTGAATTTCCTCAAATTCAAACACAAACAGGAACCAACTGACCTAGATTACTAATAGACAAACAGGACAAGGGTGAGGGAAAACCTAAAACAAATACGCAAGCTCTCCAGTTGCCTGTATTTTGCCTCACAGATGGCTTTCCATGGATATCCACAGACCCATCCCCAGTATATTGCTCTTCTTGGCCCTCCTGAAACATACATATTTCAACAAATCAAAATAATCCCAACAGGCAGGCTGCAAAAAAATGTTAAAATTCCAGTCTCTTCCTGTATTGGCAATATGAGCCAGACTGTATATACTAGTTAGAGTATTAGAAAAATGAATGAACGTTTATTTTGTTAAGGATGGGTTGAAGAATTAGTAACCTCTAGTGGCAAGAGAGGTGGATCATCTTGATTTTCTAGCAGATCCACTTGGGATGACTGCTCTGTATGAATACCCATCTCAGAAAAGGATCAGATCTGTGTGTGTTTGTGCATCAAAGAATCTATTGAATATTTGTTCTGGATGAATGTAATGAACTGTAAATTATTAGGACTTCCTCACACAACAAACCATTCTCAGTCCCTGCTGGGAAGTGGGAGAGGGGGGACAAACCATTCTATGTCCCTGCTTGGAAGGGGAAGAAAACACAAGAGCAAGAGAATATTCATCGAAGAGAAAGTACAACGAGAAAATATTAATTGAAGAGTCGGTACATGGATTGGAATATTTACGCCGATTGAACAGTGGGGATAAGTCCAATCGTGGTGTCTTTTTTCAATCCCCACAGTCCAACCATTCAATTATCAGACAGTTAGATTGTTAACGCATGAACAGCTGGAGTTATTGACCACTGCCTCCGCCTCAGTCTGTGCCATCTGCAAGGTAGTAGGCTCGTTATCTGCTGGAGTTATCGACTGCTGCCTTGGCCTCAGCCTCTGCCAACTGCAAGGTAGTAGACTCGTTAGCTAGTTACGTCGATAGACATACACCTATTGAAAACTTCCAGACAAAATAAAATATGCTTTTAATCTTTGATACTTTTTATGTGGACAATCATTAAAACTGAATATTTTTAATTTTCTCCATAAATAAATAAAAAGCTTAGATTTAATCTTTGATATGTTTTATCGACAAATTTTATTTAAAGTGAATATTCTTGGTGCTCTCTATAAGTGAAAGTCTCATATTTAATGTGTTAACTTTTTAACATGTAGTTTTTATTTAATGGAGTAAGTTAATTGGATTAAATAGATTCGTTTTTCAATGAAAAAATGGGGTTGAATTGGATCAAATTTTTAAGTAGTTTGATTTTTTTATGAATCAAAATTTCATGCATTTAAGAACCTTAATAGGGTTTTTCTCCATTTTAAAAAGTGCTTAAAACAACCCAAATAACCTGTAGAAAAAATAACATAGAAAAAAAATTACTCCCAATTAACTCACTCCCTATTTAATGATGTGTTCACTTGTTTTACTTGAAAATGTAACCGTTAGTCATTACTACACGTGATTACCAGTGATTAACCTGATCAGTGTTCCGTTAGCCACGTTTTACACCTAAGGTTTGCATATCTCAATACCATGGCGAGGCAATTTATTTACAATGACGCGGTATGTCTCCACTCCCAGGCAGTTTCAGTTTTCATTGCCTTTTCATGTTTATAACCATGAACGACCAAGAATGCAACATCTACGCTTGTGGGTGCTCCCCACGGGGCTAACCTCACAATTCGTTTAGCTTAGTCATAATGTATTCCGATTTGGTGGAGATATATCCAATATATCAGTTTTATAGCAGTTAAGTCGTTTTAGAATTTGTATGTAATATTTCAGAATTAGTGTTTATAATATATTTTATTTTAAATGTTAATTGAATTTAACTTGGTTGGTTGTGAGGAATGATTTTTATCTTCTCCATTCGAATTTAATTCCCATAAATCACATGTTAAGTTCATAGATGATTTTAGGGGTTAAATTTAGTAAATGGGTTAATTTTCTATATCCCAAAAAAAGATAAAAGATTCATCAATTTCCATTTTTTGTAAAAGTGATTCCCCAAATTCCACAGAATAAAATTATTTTACCTTAAAAATCACCAAAATTTTATAGAAAGTATATAAAATCCTTAGAAATTTTAATATTTTTACAAAACTATAGTCAAACATTTTGTATTTTGCATATTAAGGACTAGTAATATTAGCTCATGTTTTTACATTAAAATATAAATTTCCATCCTTAAAATCATCCGTGAACTGCTTATAATGAATATGTTGGATTAAATATATATTGTTTATTTCTTATTAAATATTAATATTAATTTATTTTCACTGTTCTTTTTTTTTCTTTACATCATTAGATTATTTATAAAATAATAAATATTAAATAACAACTTATAAAAAAATAATAAATGTTAAACAACTTTTGATCAGACATTAACTTCATCTTATCCCATAGTATGAAATCTATTCTCCCACATTGGTTCCTTAGTCCACAAGGTGTATGTAATAGAGTGAGGGTGAATTACCTTACCTTCTATCGTCTTCAAGTTATTATGTCAATGCATGGAAATATAGTGATGGCAAAGAACTATGAACTTGACTGTACATAATGTTAGGGTTGAACTACAAAAGGAATGAAAACACATCACACAACAAATAACGAATATAGGGGAGCAATGATATTCTTCATTGCTCATAATAAATAAATAAATTACAAGTCTCATGAAGCACTTCACATCACATAATGTTAGAGTTGAGCTACAAAAGGAATGAAAACACATCACACAACAAACAACGAATATAGGGGAGCAATGATATTCTTCATTGCTCATAATAAATAAATGAATTACAAGTCTCATGAAGCACTTCACGGGCTGCCATATTTAAACAGGAAATTCTCAAGTGTTTTCAAGGATATGGAAAGCCAAACACTTGAGAAACCTCCCTTGTATTGTAATTGTAAGGTGTGTGTTATCACCACCCAACAATATCCACCTTGACAACCATTTTCCCAATACATTTTCCAACGAATCAATCATCACCTTTACTACGAGCCAAGAGAAGCCAAACACCACCGTAGTTTCTCTAACAATACTGGTTACGTGAACATGTCTGCACAATTTGCTCTAGTGTGGACCACTCCACCTCCATTAGTAGTTTGTCTTACAAAATGATGCTTTGTCCAATTTTGATACATTGGACTATTAGTCAAATGCACAATGTTTTAACCACCATAGAACGCCCTATCATGTACTTGTCCAAACTTACCCAATAGATCTTTGTATTCGTGCTAGACATAACCTAAGGTAGATATCCTCTTGTCCAGTCTCTTGAATCAACATAGCCACATACTAAATCACTACAACCACTGTAGGTGATACTTGTGCTTCTAAGATACTGAAGCACCCATTTACATGTTATTTACCTAGTTTTGCCATGTGTGCACTGACAAACACCAAGTGCATGTGAAATATTTGAATATTCCATCGCAAACATCAACCTTCCTACTATATTAGCATATGGTGCACGAGACATATAATCATTTTCTTCCTAACTACCAGGACAAAAACTTGAAGAAAGCTTACAATGGAAATTTAAAGGGACATTTGGTGGTTTCACAATGTTCATATTGAACCTCATCAATACCCTCTCCATAGACTTCTATTGTAACAACCATTGCTAACCATTTTTTGCATCTTTGTGTAGTTATATGCCTAGGATTTGTTTTGTTGATCCTAGATTCTTCATCTGAAACATCCTGGTCAACTAACATGTTGATCTCAACCATTTTTTTCTTGCAACAAGCATATAGTCAATATTTAACACTAAGATAATGAATATGTCATTGAAACTTTTGAGGTAAACACAAAGATCATAATCACTTCTAGTAAAAAATTTGGCTCACAATGAAGGAATCAAACATCTTGTACCATTGGCTCGTTACCTTAGGCCATATAATGATTCCCTGATTTTGCAAACAAATTTCAGTTTGTGATCCTGAACAAATATCTGCTATTGATGATTTTGTGGGTAGTAGAATCCCACAATATACATCCCTTATCTCCACCACTATAACCAACATAGATATAGAACTTGCAAAAATTCAAAGATTGTAATTCTAGAAGTAACTTAAGATTTACCAGTACCTGCATCCCCAGTGCTTTCTTGCTTTTATGGCCTAGTCGTTGATGCCATAAACAAGTAGATGCATTTTCTTTCTTATATACCATCGTTGCTTCATTATTCCCTTCTATCTTGTAAATATTCCCAATCTTGGTTGCATTCATTTCCAAAAAACTACACTTTGACACTTTCAATGATCCACATTGACCTTTGCATTTGAAACCTTTTCCTTTTCCAATGTTGGGCATGTTCACCACTCTTCTTCTCACCTTTCCATCTCAACAAACAATCAAGTCCTCTTCCTCTCACCGGAGCTCCCATCTATGCAAAACATCCACCTTGCAATATCTGAGATTGACCTCGAGATCATCACCATCTCCATTGCTACCACCACTGCATCTAATGTCACATGAGACATTACCACGCCCCTCAAGTCTAGACAAAATAGATCTCCAATACTTCATGTGGGAAAACACACATAGATCTGAGGATAAAATTGCACACAAAACACCCTTTGTCTCATTTTTCAATGCTCGTAAAGGTCATGACCATTTCTTTGACCTAGCCTCACAACCTCTGCTTCCCTTGCGTCATCACTCTTGTTGGAGCACTTTTCATCGCCCCTAGGTTCAACCTCAAAACCATTGTCCCTAAGCCTCAAAACGATTGATGACAAATCTAAAATAACCAACATCTACCCACAAAGGAATCAAATTGGCATCCTCATATGAAAACGAACTTTGTTGTTGTTGTTGCGCCATTGCCAAGTTCTCACAGAAACTACACTAACATTGGGTTCCACCAAACTAAATCTTTTTGTAGGATAGATTTACATCTTTCATACATTTCATGGCTCACAGTCACGGTCGCTTTAGAGTAATGTGTTGATTTCATCACTCGTCTACCTTCCAACAACATGTAGGTGTCTAAGCTTGTCCAACTCTCTATGTTGTTGCGTTGTAATTGACCCCACACCATGTGGTATATAAGTTCCTTTTCATAACTCAAAAACAATTTAAAAAATTTCCATCCATGCCATGAGCTGCACAACTATTGTTGCCTCCCACCATGATGGCCCTACTGCAAACGCAACTATTGCAATGTTTGTCTCCAACGTCTCACGCGAGCTAAACATTCATCTAGTCAGTGATCATGAATGTTACTTGGGTCAATTCCTCTCACATTCTTAATACCACACTTATTGTGTACATTGTTACTTTTGTGTTGGTTTTGTCACTTGGGTGAGCCAAACAACAACACTTGCATGCCTAGATGAGCCTGTTAGACAAGACAGAAGTTTGTGAGTGGGTTAAACAAGCCAAATATGTGTATAAACAAAGAAATAAAACTAAAACAACTAAGAAATAAAAGTTAGAAAGCATGAGAAACTTAGAACCATGAAAATCAAACAATGACCAACTTAATTCTACCAATGGATCAATAGATTAGTAGGCAAAACACCGTAGAGAAAAATAGGGACTTATGAGTCCCCTCTGCCTCCTTGGGAGGGCTCTTGAGTTCCCTAATGAAGAGTTCTTCATACAATGGAAGGAATTGAAAATGGTGAATAACAACAATGCCTATTCCCTCAAGAGGTGAGTGGAATGTCCTATTTCAATGATGCTTGAAGGCTCCAAAGAGAAAAGAGGATTCTCAAGGGAGAATTCTTGTAGCATAACAATACTATGAATATCTTGGTTTCTTAGTGCACCCATGGCTCTTATTTATAGAATTCATACATGAAAAATTGTAATTGGTTCATAGTGTGAACAAGGGGCCTTTTAGGGCACCCTCTAGTCCTTGACCAGCGCCCCATTCGGATTTCACTCAGATATGAGGGTCAAATCGTGTTGGGGGTTGGTCCATAAGTGGTTGGGGGGCTGACAAGATCCTTAAATGTGTCGTTCCTAGAAGTGTGTGGCTTTTCTCATACACAGTTGCACACTTGGTGCATTGTGTGCGCTAAGGGCTTTGTTGGCCCGTGCACACTGCACATTGTGCACGGGCTTCCTTTGGTGAATTTGTGCATGTCAATTTTTGACCCAATTGTGTATCTTTTTTCCCTTTTGAATACATTTTAGTGTTGTAAGTGGAGTAATTGTTGTTGGCATTGATGTGTTTCCTTAACCATTTGAGTGCAATGTTGCGGATGATTTTTCAGTGAGAATAGATTCCCCCTGATGTGTGAGGTTAGGGGCATATGTATAGTCAAAATGCATCAATGTTTCTTTTACTAAGAGTGACATTGTAATGAAGAGTTAAGAGAGGAACTGCAAGAGCAATCCGTCAGAGGGAGAGGGAAAACTGTGTGACCCAAATCTTTCTCTAGGGAGAAAAAATAAAAACAGTGTACAAACGAGAAGGGCATGCCCCATGATCATGTCATGTAACCAAAATGTGAGATTGTAATTGATGATGTGTGTTCATGTATATAAATGTAGTGCCCTCAGGGGTGGTTGATAACGACATATGAAAATTATGAATGGTCAACTTACTCTGAAGTGAGGCAAGGACGACTGTAAGAAGTGTCGATGACTCGTAGGCATTGATGGCCTAATGAATTTGGAGGTCTTCAGCTGGTATGAAACAACTGCAATAGTCACATAGTAAGACCCACCGTAACATGAGAGGTTGTTGAAGTCAAATGTTATGGGGGTCAACAGAATCAAAGAGCAATGATGATTCTTTTTGTGTCGTCCGAGACTCCTCATTGTGAAGGTAATGGGAGTCAAGATAATGTCGCCCTTCTAGAAATTGTGTTGATGTCGACTGAAAGGGAGATGGGACTCCAAAAAGAAAAGGGCTTCATGAAATCTAGTGAGATGAGATCAAGTACTGATAGGTAACATGAATGAAGTCAAGATGTAGTGAGACTGAATACTACCCTTGGTTGGGGGATTTTGAAGAATGATTGAAAGCAGCCGTAAAATTGTATCTAGTGTTAGGGAGACGACTAGATACGAGGTTAAACTATGCCAGAGGCTAACAAAGTGGACAAACTCAGAGATCATGGGTACATGGACTTGGGATAATCAAGGTTCATGAATGATGTCGGAATGAAAAAAGAGTGGATGCCCCAACCAAGGGTGACATGGGTTGCATTGCCAGGGAAAATAAGGTCATCAAGGGTGATGACAAAAAATATAAGTAAATGTTGGAAACAAAGGATTTTTACAATTACCAAAGAAATAGATAATAAATTGGCTTGAGTATACAGATACAAAAACGGGTGCCCCAGTGAAAGGCGGCTTGTCCTATTAGGGCGCAAGTTGAGAAGGGGAGTTGGTGGAGGGAGGGGACCCCATGGGTGGGTTTCTATATGAGGTAAATGAATGGAGGACAAACTGCAGATGGGAAAACTGATGGTGGATGAGATGGAGGGATAATGATACTACGGGGGTGCATTCAAAAAGAACCAAGATGATATGACCTAGGATTCCATTGGGAAAGCTATCAATATGATGAGAAGAAGTATAGGGTTCATTCTCGAAAGTGCATAGGACTATCAAGACTCCCATCCCTGGGGGGTGAAATCAGCATGAGTGTCAAGTGGCGAAGTGGAACTATGAATGGGACAACTCATGTGGGGCAGAGTGCTACTGAGTGGCAGTACCAAAATGCAGTGGACGTGATGGTACTCCAAAGCCGGATGTAAGGACCCTAAATTTAAACGTCAAAGGGTGTGTACTGGGAGATGCAATTAATTTACACGGGGAATAATTACATGCCAGTGTCAATCATATACCTGAAGGGGTTGCGTCGCTTATGAACAGGTACCTGCACACATGAAAACCAAATACCCGATGTGAACAATATCTTATGATAAAGAACATATGACAGCTATTTGATAAAATTTGAACATGAGCATGCATACCTAAACATGATGTGAGAAGAATTCTCCTCTGGGGCCAGGTTCAGATGATGGCCCGAGGAATGTGAATGTGTAGATAGCGAGACCAGGATCCCGTGCCTGAGAACGAATCAGAAAATGTAGGCTCTGGTCTCCTGTAACTGAGTGTGGAAGTTTGGAAAAAGGGACTATATATGGTTGGTGGGCCCACAATGCCACCTCATTTCTACTCGTTGTTGTAGCTGAATTGACGAGAGTATTTTGAGAAGATTTGGAGATTACGGGAGTGCAAGTCAACTGATCCGGGAGTGGTGATAGATAAGTGAGTGGTCCTATCCTCCTACATCGTGTGAAATTTGTAGAATGTAAGAAGGGGGTGTATGGAGGGTCGTACAGGGGTGTTTTTTGGGTAGGGGCCCACCAATGCACGGGAAGAGGAAGACTCACGCGCATGTGCATGGGTATAAATCCTTTTCCCATGCATAGTATGCGGTTGTGCTTGACACCGTCGCACATGTGGGCGTGGGGTATGGAAAAATAGGCGTGCATGGGATGCGCGCCTGTTTGATTGATAATTGTGCATGATGTGCAGTTGTTTCTCATACAACTATGCATGATGTGCAGTTGTTTCCCATACAACTGTGCATGAGTGCGCAGCTGTGAAGAGAACAAGTGTGCACATGTGCACACCTGTATGGGTGACAGTTGCGCATCGATGTGTGACTGTTGTTCCGATAGTTGTGCATGAGTGTGAAACTATGCAAAGAACAGGCGTGCACATGTGCTCACCTGTCTGGGTGAAAGTCACGCATTAGAGGCAAGGATAAGGGGTCTTAATTTTTTGAATTTTTGATGCTTTTTATGGATGATGAGGCTGACCAAGTGTTTATGTGTGGATCCAGGTGATCAACATACTACAGATACTATGATGCTAGTGCACTAGAAAGACCGGTACTGGGACAATCTACGAGAGGCGGTGAGAGAGAATCTGGGTGTGCGGAGACACTTGGTAGCCTGCGGGTTGTTCAAGTTCTTCAACTGCTCGTTTATACAGTCGCAGGATTTCCTGCTTCAATATTTGATTTCTATGTAGAGCATTGATCTACAATGATTCATTGTGAGAGGACAACAACTGACATTCTCAGTTGTCAAGGATGTATACTTTTTGACGGGGCTCCCATTTCATGGGATGGCCCTTCCTATGGACCCCCAGCTACTAGGGGAAAAGTGAATGGGGGACTTGGTGGCTCGCCACTCCACGAGGCCACACCCAATGTTGGGTTCAGTCATCTAAATTGAGATGATTGATGACCTCCTGATAGAGTGCATCGTCGCTATGGTGGTGAGGATATACGGATCCTTGGGGACTTACCAAATCACTAGAGGTTAGCTGAGGATTATGGAGTGGGTCCTTGATGGGGACCTTTTTTCCTGTGGGTTGATGTTGCACATGAGGATGTTGGGGTAGGTTAACCGGTGTCAAAGATCAGAAATTGGTGAATTTTCCCTTGGGTCGATTTTGGTGGCTTGGTTTCTACAGAGGGTGCCTCTATTGCACCCTAGGATTCTGCTAGAGCTTCTGGGGCCACGAGAGACGCGACTGATGCAATGGGCCCATGTATTGGCCCGACACGGGGGTGGAGAGGGTGGCCATTATTTCACGGCCATGGTGGCACGCATGTGGCGACAGATGCCACAGGTCATAATGAGGTACCCATACACTGGTATGGACTACCGACATGACCCTGATATGATCTTGCCTCTTGGGGATGATTGGGATCAGAGAGGTATGTTTTTGTATTTATGTTTTTATGATTTTGATAATTAGCATTTGATTATATATGTATATATGGATTGATCCGGATTATTTTCAGCACGAAATGAGAGTGGAGATATAACATAGAAATCTTTAGAGATATTGAAAGAGAGATAACAATATAATAGAGATATATCAGAAATATAAAAATATTCACAGATATACAGTAATACACGATTTCTATTAATGAAATAAATGTACAGAGACTGTAAAAATACAGAGTGAAAGACTCGCTAGAATGGTAGCATCTTATCTCTGAGAAGAGATGCGACGACTACTTGCATTCGCAAGAAGATGATTACAATGAGGATCTGAAGGTCTTTTTACAATAAACCGGAATGCAAAAAACCATAGACATCCAAAAATCTAACCCTGGTAGATGAAGCACCAAAAGTCATGTGGGCCTCGTTTGGGTAAGTTAGTACATCAACTTCCTGGGGTCGTAACTTTTGCATACAATCTTCGTTTTAGGCATATGATAGCCCATTGGAAAGGTATCATCGAGGAGATTCATTTTGGGTGTGCAATCATGCCTTTGGATATCATTAAGATTATATATACATAAAAACCTTCATTTAGGCCCTCAAAATGGCCCCGGAAGTTTAAAACTGCTAAAAATAGTGAATTACCAAAATTTCCAGAAAAAAAATTTGAGCCAGTTGGAAAAGGTGGGTGGCCACCGATATCCACCTGGATCAATCCTCCCTCCTTAGGAAGTAATTTTCTCCATTGCATTGAGTTCCCGGGGGAGAGGGAAAAGTGTTTGTTTAATCTGCATCTTTATGAGTTGCTTGCCTTGTTGGAGAAGTTGCGTTGCTTATCTTGTTGAAAGTTGTCATGAACATGTGGCTGGAAGGGTTGGACCCTTTTTTCCAATCTGGCTACATAATATGCCTGTGTGCAGAAGGAATCTTTTCGCTTTGCTGTAACCTTTTTGACCTACTTCTATTGGATAGAAGGTGCTTGGGGCTAGGCTGTAGTGGTTGCAATGTCCTTATGTTCCCCTTTTGAACGGATTGTGAAGAAGCTGAATTTTGCAGTATGAGATACTACGTTGCGGCATTGTTTAGGTGGAACAATAGTTGGAACTACCTCTGGTATTCTGTAGAGATGACCCCCTAGAGAAACAATGACACTATGGGGTCGAGACTCATAAACAACATGGCGTCTCCACATATATTGTTGGCCCAAGAGAACATCACAGACATCCAGTGGGGAAACATCACATAATACCTCATCCTTGAAGGGTTGGATGCCATATGACAATCGACATTGTTGGTTGACACGAATATATCATCCTTGGTGAAGCCACCTGATGTTGTATGGTTGCGGGTGTGGTGTTGTCGACAATCCCAACTATTTGACGACCTCTGCTGAGATGAGGTTCTTATGGCTTCCACTATCAACAATAAAATGCAACGAGGTCCTCTTCACCCACATCAGTGAATGAAAAAGGTGCTCCCCCTCTTCAGGATCTGTTGGTTCTTCTGGTTGAATTGCTATGGTTGCGACAATAGTAGTGGGGTCTGTGTCAATGATCTGTCTTTTACCAGTATTTTCATAATCAGATTCAAAATTAGGGTTCAGCTCCTTTTCGTTGATCTCGACCACCAATGACTGTTTTGAGCAACATTCATCGGTGTTGTACCAAGGGATTTTGTGGAAATCACACCATTTTCCGATGTCCTTCTTTGCCTTCCCTTGACCCTTCTTTTCTTATGGATTGGACTGGTTTTTGGGAAAAAAAAATTTAGGGTCATCTTTCTCATACTTTGGTTGTTGCGGATTTGCAGATACGGACTCCTGTTTGTTCTGGTGCTTAAATTTCTACTCAATTTTAACAGTATATCGATAAGAAGAACCGAGTGATGAAATGTTCAAAAAATCCATTTCAGTTTGGATGTATCTGTGTATAGCCCCACGGTATTTTAGAACCAAATGTGGTTTGGAGTCTTTGATACCCAGCTTGGTGTGCAAGGTATGGAAGGTATTGGTGAACTCCAGAAATTCTTAGCCCCTCTCTTTCCGCAGTGTGGTCCATCTCATGTACTGGTCCTCATAGTTGTCAACAGGGTAATATTGTTCCTTTACCGCATCCACAAAAAATACCAAGTGGGATTGGCCCCATATATTCCAGACTCCTCTATGGAACTTTTCTCCCAGTAAGTTTCCCACCAATTTTTGACATGGGGGAGAGATTTAAGGAGTGCGAAGGTAATATTTTCTCTGTCGAAAAAATTGTGAACAAAGAAATAACCTTCTAGTTGATTTAACCATTTGTCTAGGGAATCCGCAAGGCGAGGTGCCTCCAAAGTGTCTTCTTGATGAATATGTGTCTACTACTATCAGCAGACGTTCAAGGATGTGGGAAAAATTCTGCATCATTTCGTCCCTCTGTCGTGTGAGAGCTTGCTCAAGCAACAGATTGATAGGATCGTCTACTCCATTGTTTTTCTTTTCTTCCGCCATTGAGGGTTTCTTGGGTGTGTGAGAACGATTTTCCTCAAGAGAGACAAGATCGAGACCCAACTTTCTATACTCAGACCTCGTCGGGGACATGCACTGAAAAAATGATCAAGAACAACTTGCTCTGAAACCACTGATCCAGATTATTTTCGGTATGAAATGAGAGCGGAGATATAACATAGAAATATTCGGAGATATTGCAAGAGAGACAAAAATATAACATAATATATATATATCAGAAATATAATAAAAGTCACATATATACAGTAATACACAATTTCTATTAATGAAATAAATGTACAGAGACTGTAAAAATACGGAGTGAAAGACTCACTAGAATGGTGGAATCTTATCTCTAAGAAGAGATGTGACGGCTAATCACATTCAAAAGAATGATCTAGGTGGATATCGGTGGCCACCCACCTTTTCCAACTGGCTCAAAACAATTTTCTGGCAATTTTGGTAATTTACTATTTTTAGCAGTTTTAAACTTCTAGGGCCATTTTGAGGGCCTAAATAAAGGTTTTCTAGGATACATATTATCAATGATAGCTAAATTAATTATTGAGGCCACAAAATTAATCTCCTCGAAGATACCTTTCCAATGAGCTATCATATGCCTAAAACGGAGATTGTATGCAAAAGTTACGACCCCGGGAAGTTGATGCATTAACTTACCCAAATGGGGCCCACGTGACTTTTGGCGCTTCATCTCCTAGGGTTAGGTTTTTGGATGTCTAGGGTTTTGGGCATTCCAGTTTATTGTAAAAAGGCATTCATAGCCTCATTGTAATCATCTTCTTGTGAATGCGAGTAGCCATCACATCTCTTCTCAGAGATAAGTTACCACCATTCTAGCGAGTCTTTCACTCTGTATTTTTACAGTCTTTGTACCTTTATTTCATTAATAGAAATTGTGTATTACTATATATCTGTGACTCTTGTTATATTTCCAATATATCTCTTTTATATTTTTGTCTCTCTTGCAATATCTCTTAATATTTCTATGTTATATCTCTGCTCTCATTTCGTGCCGAAAATAATCTGGATCATGGATGTTGACTCTATATTTGGTGTTGTTTTGCAGATGTGCGACCCTGAGGATGAGAGGTAGATATGTTAGGGGATCCGGCTCACTGAGGACCAGTGCGACTGCTTCTTGTAGAGTTGAGGGCATGATAGAGGTGGAGACGAGATAATGTTGGTGTTGGACCAGCTCTTGAGCCACAGGCACAGGCCGAAGTGATGGTAGAGGACCTACGTCGTTGGTTCGAGTGGGTGTTGCAGTGCGTACCTGAGGCCATGTGGGATCATATCCAGGATGAGGATGTCCTGGAGTAGTGTGTGGGCGTACCGATGAAGTGGCAGACCCTGATCCATCGGGCAATTGTAGTGGGGGCAACGATGACCAGTCAACTACCCCCAAGACCTGGAGGTCCCCCAGCTAGTGGGGCGCCTCCAGTTGACAGAGGACCTGGGGGGAGATATGGGGGAACCATGAGTTTTAGGGTTATGTATTTATAGGCTCGAGAGCCCATTTTGTATAGGGTAGTTGATACCCATTTTTTATAGTGTAGGGGATACCCTTTTTTGTACCTATAAGGGGGAGGGGACTCATTGGCCTAAGTGCAATGTATCTGTATTTTTGTAAACACTTTATGACACTTTGATGATTTATATATATATATATATATGGATATACATTTTTTGGATCATGTATGTCTCCATGTGTTGATTTTTTATGCTTATAATGTCTTTTCTATATGTTGTGACAAATGTATGATGTTTATGTATAAAATGATATTTTAATGTGATAAATTCCAATCTAATACTACGTTAGCCATGTTATCTACTATTTGATTATATTGTCATGGAATATGGGTAAATGTGATTGAAACAAAGTTGTGAGATAATAGTGTAACTTGCAGGTATTTGCGAAAGAGGAAAGGATCGCGAACGTGATATACATTGTTGAGTTGTAGGACGACAAGCTAGAAATCTATTAGAACGCAAAGGTGACAAATGTGGTGGTGACTGGCCTCGATGAGGAGACCAATGAAGGCGTTGTATTCAAAAAAAAATTTGGTGGTCGAGCCCAAACATATTCCACTGGAGTGGAACAACACATGTGAGGGGGTATTGATCCGATATCTTTTCATCATGACTTATAAAGAATTGTATTAAATGAGCATAAATTAAAGTGCACCATTAAAGAAGGGAAAACATAAAAATGAAGAGACATAAGAATTAGATTTGAACACAAAAACTTGATAACGGAGTTCGTCCCTGGTGGACTATGTCTTCGGGTCCTACTCTCAAATGCGTAGGCTCTTTCATTAACTTAGCAAAAGAATTTGGCAAATACATGAATATACCTCATTCTAAAATCAAGCTGCAAAAATAATGCTTAGATCAGAAAAAAGAAATCACCACTGAATTCGTTGCGTCAAATTACGCAAAAATGATTGTCTCCACGCTCTGATCTGACTCTGGCACTCCCAGGCCCAAGAGAAACTATGTCTCGATTTTTGTGCTCGCTGCAACCTGCAATAATGACAGTCTTCATCTCGAAATCTATGCTCGCGGATGTATGGTTGCACCTCTCCTCCTGATGGATGGCAGAAACTCGACTTTAATATAAAACCGGTGAACGGATATTTCAATGGAACGTTTAGGCGGATTGGCTATGGCGCTAAAGTGAGGGTGCTAGATGTGGGGAGGTCTCGGGGTCAAACCCCACGGGCTCCCATTTTAGTGCTATAGTTATAACTTCCACCAAACTTGGTTAGCAGCTTCTAGATATGGTGGTTGTCACCAGATATGGTAGACCTCCGCCAGATTTGGCGAGCTCCCGCCAANATATATATTTGGATACGGGTCGTCCTTGGGCATTTCGGGGATGCCATGTGTCACCCACTAATTGGGCCACGTCGAATATTTTGATTGGTCCACTTGAATTTTGACGTCACGCCCAGTCAACTGTACGTAACCCGTGGTGCTTCCTGGATGGTGCCACATGGCGTCTCTTGGGGGTGCCACGTGGCACTTTTCTATTGGTCCATGTGGGCCCCTGAAAATTCCAATGGAGGCTGACATGTGGCAGCTCGTGGTGCTTCCACGAGGCATGTTGATGTCAGCAACCTATATGATGATGTCACCCTATCGTGTCAGTGGTTGATGTCATGCTGACATCAGCAGTATGGAAGATAATGTGTCCCCTGCTGACTCACCCTGTTTGATCGTAACTTTGACCGTGAATATCTTTCAAAATGTAACTCTGTTTGATGATTCGTTTGTTCCTTTAGAGATCTTGCGATGCACTCTTCACGATCATGCTATTTTCAATGAGTTTTTGGAAATTTGAATTTTTCCCCTTTCTCTATCTGTTGAAGCCATTCTAAGCATTATGAGTTGCCTCTGTGAGTTCTGAGTTATTTTAGCCTTATTTGGATCCTTTTTGGATCACGCCTTCCCACTGAGATCTTTTTGGACCACCAAAAGTTGTCATCAATCAACTAATAAGTGAGGGAAGAGTTCCCTCACTTTGTCCTTCTCGATCCACCTTGCCTTTCTTGGATGGGTGCCTTTTTATCCTACTTGAAGATAATCAACACCACCCCTACGTGAAGTCCTCGTCCTCCTATCCAGGATGATATCTTCTTGTAGCTCATCCAAGTACTCATGTGCAAACTCATCAATTGATGGTATTGAAACTTCCTCATCTTGATCCATGATCATGGGAGGCTCAAAAAGTTTCAAGTTATCAACATTCACAAATGAGTAAATCTGCATATAAGGTGGAAGATCCAGACGAAAAGCATTAGTACCGCTTTTCTCTAATATAGTGAAGGGTCCATAACTAATGGGATTGAGTTTCTTTCCTTCACCCCCTTCAATATATCCTTGCTAATGTGAAGACATACATGGTCTCCAACCTAGAAATGGTGATCAACCCTACGCTTGTCATGCCAAGATTTATACTGTGCTTGACTTTTCTCCAACTGTTCCCTGACTTCCTGGTGTATCTGCTGAATCCTATGGATGAAATTGCAGGCTCTGCCCTCTGTTCAATCTTCATTTACATAGAAATGTCTCTTGTACATCAAGTCTAAAGGAACCTTTGGTAGAGACCCAAAACATGTCTCAAAAGGTGAACTCTAAGTGGATGAATGTAAATATCGGTTGTACGCATGATGTACATAGGGTATCTGTTCATCCCATACCTTGGGATGCTTGTTGTAGTAGCCTCGAAGCAAAAGTACCACTGTTCGGTTTACCACCTATGTATGTCCATCGTTATGTGGATGGAAAGCAGTGTTCCTCTTCAATTTGGTGTCCATATTTCTCCACAAGCTAGTCCAAAAGTCCCTAAGGAATCGAGTATCTCGATCTGAGACGATAGATGTGGGTAATCCAAAGTGAACCCAAACATGCTGAAAGAAGAGATTAGTAGTCTTCTCAACAGTGATCTTATTTTTACAAGGTATCAAGATACACATCTTGTTGAACCTATCCAAGATTTATACTGTTCTTGACTTTTCTCCAACTGTTCCCTGACTTCCTGGTGTATCTGTTGAATCCTATGGATGAAATTGCAGGCTCTGCCCTCTGTTCAATCTTCATTTACATAGAAATGTCTCTTGTACATCAAGTCTAAAGGAACCTTTGGTAGAGACCCAAAACATGTCTCAAAAGGTGAACTCTAAGTGGCTGAATGTAAATATCGGTTGTACGCATGATGTACATAGGGTATCTGTTCATCCCATACCTTGGGATGCTTGTTGTAGTAGCCTCGAAGAAAAAGTACCAGTGTTCGGTTTACCACCTATGTCTGTCCATCGTTATGTGGATGGAAAGCAGTGTTCCTCTTCAATTTGGTGTCCATATTTCTCCACAAGCTAGTCCAAAAGTCCCTAAGGAATCGAGTATCTCGATCCGAGACGATAGATGTGGGTAATCCAAAGTGAACCCAAACATGCTGAAAGAAGAGATTAGTAGTCTGCTCAACAATGATCTTATTTTTACAAGGTATCAAGATACACATCTTGTTGAACCTATCCACTACAACATACAAATAATCATGACCCCCTTTGGTCATGGGTAAAACCCCTACAAAATCCATGGATATACTTTCCCATGGATGGGATGGAATAGGAAGTGGTGAGAATAGCCCCAATTTTCTATTAGTGGGCTTACAAGTATAACACATCACACACCCCTTTACATATTTAGTTACAATTTCTTTCATTTGAGGCCAGTAACAAAACCCTTGTAAATGAGCCATAGTTTTTCCTACCCCAATATTCCCAGACACAAGAGAAGTGTGATCTTCTCGTATTACATGGACTCATTCACTTGTAGGAATACATAGCTTTCCAAGATGGTAAAGTAACTTTCCCTGCAAACAATAGTTCTCTACCTGTGCACCAAGGGTTAGCTTTGTATATACTTCTTTAAAATATTCATCGATGGAATATTGTTCTATATAGCTATCATGAGATAAAGAAGCATTCTTCAAAATAATAGAAACAACAATAGGAGGTCTAGAAAGCATATCAACTACCTTGTTACTTGTACCCTTTTTGTCCTTTATTACCAAGTGAAATTGTTGTAGAAAACCCATCCATTGTTGCAATTTGGTCTGTGCTTGAAGAAACTGTAAGGGTTGGTGATCTGTATGTATAATGGTTTCCTTCTCTAACAAGTAGTGCTTCCATTTCTTTACACTTTGGACTAATGCATACAACTCTTTATCATATGTAGGATAGTTAACAATAACTTGGTTAAAAGTTTCAGAGTGGTAACTGATAGGCTTACGATATTGAATTAGTATTGCACCCATGGTGTATCCATTGGCATCTATCTCGATCTCAAAAGGTTTTTGAAGATTCGATAGTGATAATATTGGTGCGACACTGATCTTTCCCTTCAAAGTGTCGAAAGTTTTTTGTTGTTTTCCTTCCCACTGAAAATTATTCTTGACACTGGTTAAGGCATGTAGAGGAGATAATATGAAGGAGAAGTTGGGAATGAATCTCCTTCAATACTGGACTACACCTAAGAAGCTTCGAACTTTGGTTACACTTTTTGGATCAGGCCAATTTAAAATTACATCAACTTTGGAAGGATCAATTTTCAATTGTCCTCCTCCTACAATATGACCTAAGTATACAAGTGCAGTCTTGTCAAATTCACATTTAGACAATTTTGCATACATCTTTTCCCTTTGCAAAGTATCCAATACTTGTTTTACATGCCTCACATTCTCATCCCATGTCTCGCTAAAAACAAGAATGTCATCTAAATATAAAATCACAAAGTCATCTATGAAAGGCCTGAATACATCATTCATCACACACATGAAAATTGTTGGAGCATTACAAAACCTAAACAGCATAACCAACCACTCAAACAATCCCTATTTAGTTTTAAAGGCAGTTTTCCATGCATCTTGTTCTGCGACTCTAATTTGATGATATCCACTGTGCAAATCCAACTTAGTGAAATAGATAGTATTATTCAATTTATCAAGTAAATCATCTATGCGAGGAAGAGGGTATCAATTTTTCACCGTGATTTTATTTAAGGCCCGATAATCGATACACATTCGCCATGTGCCATCCTTCTTTGGCACCATCACGGTCGAAGAACCACAAGGAGATGAACTGGGCCTGATGACCCCTTGATCCAATAAGTCTTGTACCTTCTTCTTGTTCTCTGTCATCTCGACAACTGACATCCTATACATGCCCACATTAGGAAGGAGATAATATTGTTGAATATGTATCTCATGTTGGATTTCCCTCTTAGGAGGTAATCCATATGGTTCCTGAAAAATATCATCATACTTAGAAACAATATCAAGTAATTCATTTTTATGAGATGGATCACACCCTTGGAAAGCATTGGATTTCCCGACATCTTTCTCTCTGACGACCATGAGTACATATCTCTTATTAGTGTTTATGAGACTTTTCATTTGTCTTGCACTAACAAGTATTGTATTTACCCTCATGATGTGAGCTCTAACGATATATTTGACTCACCCCTTAGTAAGGTAGTATTTGTTCTCATGTCGAAATAAGACTGCTTTTCTATCATAAAGATAACGACTTCCCAACACTATGCCACATATATCAAGTGGTACAACATCCAAATCAACTTCATCAATCAATTTTGAAGCAATAGAAAATATTATCCTACATTTTTTGGTGACATTAAGTTTTTCTTTGTCACATACCCAACCAAGAGGATAAGGTTTCGGATGTGGTTTCATTTCAAGATCCATTTTCTTAACAAGTGTTTCAGATATTAAGTTTACTTGGGAACCCAGATCAAATAATGTATCTATCTGAGTATGTTTAGATACAACTCTTATGTGAAATAACTCATTCATCTTTCATTCATCAACATGAAATTCATCATTGGAACTAGAACTAGCATGAAGAGAATCTTTACCTTGTACTCCAACCGTTGTGATCTTTCCTTCATCTCCTGAATTGGAACCTGTTAAGAACCTGAATAGATCTACAAATATAATCACCACAAATACTGAATACAAAATATATCCACAGAGAAAGATATAAGAAACCACACTATATCATTACCAAACCCTTGAGGCAGGGAAACACCATACAATGGATCCTATTATGGAAAGGATCCTCTCATGTTCACTTGTCTCTTTGAGGGGGCATCCTCCTATTGAGCTACAACTCACAATACAATAATTCTCTTCATGTCTCATTACATTGCTTGAACCCATTTATATAGTGCTACCATCACCTAAGAACATTCTAGAGGAGGAATCTTTTAGAAGTAGAACCTTCTAAGAAGTCCTCTTACATTTATTATATCTAACTATCATAGTGGGCCTTATTTAATAATA
>ML809693.1:148475-165913 GCA_009831015.1 Picea engelmannii | reverse complement strand
ATGGAATGGATCCTCTCTTGTTCACTTGCCTCTTCGAGGGGGCATCCTCCTATTGAGCTACAACTCACAATACAATAATTCTCTTCATGTCCCATTGCATTGGTTGAACCTGTTTATATAGTGCTACCATCACCTAAGAACATTCTAGAGGAGGAATTTTTTAGAAGTAGAATCTTCTAAGAAGTCCCCTTACATTTTTTATATCTAACTACTCATTTATTATATCTAACTACTCATTTATTATATCTAACTACCATAGTGGGCCTTATTTAATAATATAGTGGATCTAGTCCACCTTACATTGAATGACCTCCACTATTATCACTATGGGCCCTCTGAGGCCCCCCACTACCTCTCTAGCTACCTTACATTACATCCCCCTTATGAAAGCGTTGTTCTCAATGCTTGATATACAACCATATACCAGGGTCCCATGGATAAGTGTGGACCATAGTGATGAAGTAGACTAGAGAACCAAGGTCCCATGGATAAGTGTGGACCATAGTGATGAAGTAGACTAGAGAACCAAGGTCCCATTGAGAAATGGTAGCCACCATGCTGAAGTAGTCCAACCACCATTGAAAACTAGGGTCCCATGTCTAATTTCTCATGTGAACCCCACATGGAAAATATCGGCACCTAATAACCAATTGAAAATGATGATCTCAATACTGACACCTATCATGTGGATCCAAATAAGAATATCCATACACATAGTGGGAGATGATCAAATATGAATCTGGAAGGAACAATACCATTGTAGGATATGCAAGTTGGACACTGGTAACTAGCTCCTGATGTGGGACATAGATGTTCTCTACAGAAGGTGGAGTAGAGTCATCAAATAAAATATGAAAGTGGTTGTCATCCCAGAAATGAAAAATATCCATATACCTATCATCATAATACCAAGCATATATTTCTTGATTATATCCATCCCTGATGTCCCTCATAAGAAATATGTCCTGCATGCTATCCAATGAATCTTGAATACTATGAAAACTATAATTGAGGCCATCTGCAAGGTCATGCAATCTAGCATCTAATGTGTCATAGAATTGAGATTTGAATGCTTTGGTAATTTGTAGAATTTATTTGAGGGTTTGAGAGGAAATATCCATCTGAGCACCCTATGAATTCTTCGGTCCCACAGCCGTCATGAAAAAACCCAAAAAATAGAACAATAAGTTACGACAGAAAATCGCAGTTTTTTTCTGGAAAAACCCTAAAAAACTGTTGAATTTAAAATGTTCATAACTTCACTTCTCGAACTCCGTTTTGGCTGATTTATTTTTTGAAATTGGGTGAAATTGTGAGAGGAACTCAGATATGTAATTTTTTGGGGAAAATTCAGCCTCCAGTGGCTATATAAATAAAAAAACAAAATCATGTTTCCATCCACAGAAAAAACCCTGAAAAATTGCAGATTTTAAAACTTCAATATCTTGACTTCCTGGACTCTGTTTCAGACGATTTTGTTTTTCAACTTGGGTGTTTTTCTGAGAGGAAATCAGATATACAATATATTTCTTCAATTTTTTCACAGAAATATACCAAAAATTTTTGGAATGTCGTGGCCCTTTTTTTTTCTTCTCAGAAAAAAAATAAAATAAAATAAAAATAAAAAATAAAATAAATAAAATAAATAAAAAATAAAAAATAAAAAATATTTGCCCACAATGTATGCCAAGCAAAGTGATCTGATACCACTTGTTAAGTGCATGAATAGATCTACAAATATAATCACCACAAATATTGAATAAAAAATACATCCACAGATCAAGATAGAAGAAACCACACTATATTATTACCAAATCCTTGAGGTAGGGCAACACCATACAATGGATCCTATTATGGAAGGGATCCTCTCCTATTCACTTGTCTCTTTGAGGGGGCATCCTCCTATTGAGATACAACTCACAATAAAATAATTATATTCATGTCCCATTACATTGTTTGAACCCATTTATATAGTGCTACCATCACCTAAGAACATTTTAGAGGATGAATCTTTTAGAAGTAGAACCTTCTAAGAAGTCCTCTTACATTTATTATATATAACTACCCATTTATTATATCTAACTACCATAGTGAGTCTTATTTAATAATATAGTGGACCTAGTCCACCTTACATTGAATGACATCCACTATTATCAGTATGGGCCCTCTGGGGCCCCCCACTACCTCTCTAGCTACCTTACATAACCAATATCTTGTTGTACCGTAGCAACGGTCTTTGTCTTCCCCTTTCCACCAAATTGTTTCGGTTTCTTTTCCAGATGCATTTTCCAACAGTGTTCTTCATTGTGACCGCTCTTCTTGCAATGATTGCAAGATGGTTTCCCCACTTCTCTCGTCATTGTAGTAGTCTTCTTGTCCTTCCTTTTAAACTTCTTAAAAATATTATGTGGAAAATTGGAAGGTTTATTTGTGGGATCTTCTTAAACATGTTTTTCCCTATTCTCTAGGTGAGTGGCTTGCACACAAACTTCATCAAGACTAGTGGGGTTAAACAAGAGAAAATTGTGTCGAATATAACTTTGAAGTGCACCAATATACTTCATTAAAGTCTCATAAGATTCTAAAGGAATGCTCAATGAAAGAGTTTTCTTCCTAAATTTTTTTGTGAAACTTTGTACAGTTTGTCCTTTACTTTGACTTAAGGTTTGTCATTCCATCATTGCTTTATGTAAATACACTAATGGATAGAATTGTTTCCTTATCACCGATTTAAATTCTGACCATGAGGAAATAATCTTACCACACTTACTTCTATCATGAAGCTTGCTCTCCCACCATACGAGAGTAGTTCCTTCCAACCGAAGAGAAGTCAGTTTCACTTTAACTTCCTATTCATCAATATGCTAGACACGTCAATACACTTCAACATCTCGTATCCAATTATCTAGATTTTCAGGATTAGCATCTCCATTAAACATAGGTAAAACAAATTTTACATCAATCTTTAATAATGGTTTCTTAAAAGAGGCTTTATGGCTAGAATGATGAGAATGATGAGAATGCTTAGAGGAAGAAGAACTAGAACTCGAAGGTGACGATGGAGGCTAAGGAGGATCTCCTCCAGCCCCTTGATTTACTGAAGCATCATCATCTGCATGTGCTTCCTTTTTCTTCCCTTTCTTCTTCATCCTCTTCTCATAATCTCCATACATTTGCTCGACCATTTCTGACATGCAATAAAAGACCATGTGAAAGTTTTTCTCATGTTAATCACGCTTGTCCTCTTTTGCCATTTTCTTTCTTCTGGATACACGACCAACTTTGGGATTGAAAGTATCTAGAGTTCCTTCACCTTGCTTATGCTTGTCCCTAATAAGCATTCAAACTCAATAATTCAAGTCAAATATGACTTCTATGATACCAATATGATCCGAGATATTTTCATCGTGACTTATAAAGAATTGTATTAAATGAGCATAAATTAAAGTGCACCATTAAAGAAGTGAAAACTTAAAAATGAAGAGACATAAGCATCAGATCTGAACACAAAAACTTGATAACGAATTTTGTCCCTGGTGGATTACATCTATGGGTCCTTCTCTCAAATGGGTAGGCTCTTTCATTAACTGAGCAAAAGAATTTGGAAAATACATGAATATACCTCATTCTGAAATCAAGCTGCAGAACTAATGCTCAGATCAGAAAAAATACATCACCATTGAATTCGTGGCGTCGAATTACCCAAAGATGATTGTCTCCACTCTCCGATCCGATTCTGGCACTCCCAGGCCCAAGAGAAACTCTCTTGATTTTCGTGCCCATTGCAACGTGTAAAAATGATAGTTTTTGTATCGAAATCTGTGCCCATGGATGTACGGTCGTGCATCTCCCCTCCAGTGACTGGAGGAAACTTGGATTTAATATAAAACCGACAGACAAATATTTCAATGGAACATTTTAAGCAGATTGGCTATGGCGCTAAAGTTAGGGCGCTAGACGTGGGGAGATCTCGGGGTCAAACCCCGCAGGATCCCATTTTAGTGCTATAGTTATAACTTCCACCGGACTCGGTTAGAGACTTCTAGATGTGGCGGTTGTGACCATATATGGGGTACCTCAGCCATATTTGGAGGGGTCCCGCCAATATATTTTTATTTATTTTTCGGATATCGGTTGTCCTTGGATGTTTTGGGGATGCCACATGTCACTTGTTGATTGGGCCACGTGGCATATTCTGATTGGTCCACCTGAATGTTGACATCATGCCCATTCAACCATACATGACACATGACACTTCCTAGATGGTGCCACGTGGCATCTTCTGGGGGTGCCACGTGGCACTTTTCTATTGGTCCACGTGGACCCCTGAAAATTCCAATGGAGAGTGACACATGGCAGTCTGTGGTGTTGCCACATGGCATGTTGATGTTAGCAGCTCGTACAATGACATCACCCTAGAATTTTATCTTCTGATGTCATTTTTACATCAGCAGTACAGACGATGATGTGTCCCCTGTTGATTGGCCCTATTTGACCGCAACTTTGACCACGAATATCTTTCAAACCATAACTATGTTTGACTAGTTGATCATGTCATTTTCATTGAGTTTTGGGAACTTTGAATTTTTTCCCTTTCTCTGCCCGTTGAAGCCATTCTGATCATTCTAAGTTGCCTCTGTGATTTGTGGGTTATTCTTTGTAATGTTCCCAAGCCAATTTTTCGCTTGGAAACACTAGCTAACCACTGTATTAACTTTTTGTTGTTTGTGTATGTAGGTTGGCCTCTTAAATTTTGGCCTTAGGGTTTATGTTGATGAATTATACATGTGTTGCATCAATAAATAATAGATACAATCATGAAACATACCTCAACCATATGCAATATGATAGAAAATCCAAAACATCTCAAATCTGCTTTTATTCATGAAATAGAAGAACCTGCTACAATGAAGATGTCGATCTGGAATGCTCAATAGATGGCTAAGAAGATAGATAATAGAAGTTGCTATAAAATTCTCCCACAAGAATACTACAAGCCTCCAAAGGATGGATTCTCAATGAAGATCAAGACAAGTATAGATTTGGTTGTTTGAAGTGCCAAAGCCCTAACTGAATGATGCCACGTCCTACTGCCAAGCTGAAGCTCCTCAACAATTCGTCCCTGCTGCCAAAGGTGTCCAATCACCCCAAGAAATATGCCAAATAGTAGATCGGGTGATGGAAAGAACAACCCAGGTGCCCAAATCTCCAAGATCCCCCTTAAACCCTATGGATCTCAACCTCCTCCAATGTATGGTGTGCCCCTCTGGATGCCTGAAACCCTAATAATTCAACCTCTCTCCTGGAGATGACCAATAGCTCCACCAATCCACTAGAATGATAGATCAGGGCACGACAATGAAAACCCAAGTGTTCAACTAGGAAAAATACATGTTAGATCCTTAGATCTAGCTATCCTCCAAGATGTGGTGCGCCCTCCTCTTGGGAAATCGTCCCACTCTCAACACGAATAAATCCACCACCAAAACACCTTTGGATTCCACCAAGAATAATGCTATGACACCTTCAAAGGAAACCCAATACCTAGAATTCCCAAAATCCTTCTCCTTAGCTAGGACGAATCCTCCCTCAATGGATGGTGCACCCCTCTTGTTGGAAACCCTAACTAGTGTACCCTCTCTCTCTCTACCCCTGCAACTAACGTAGAATCCTACTATAACTGAGTATATCTGGAACTAGAATGGTGTGGGATAGTATTAAATCTCTGAGACCAAGATTGGGACAAGCTAGGTGGAATATTTCACCATTGAATCGTCCTCTAGGGTTTGTTAAGTCAAAACCCTCAAAACCCCTAGGAGATGGGCCCTCTAGCTAGAAGCCAGATATCCAAAAGATAAACATACATGAATGGATGAGTAGAGGCCATTGCCTTTCCTTTATAATTTTTGGCTCACCTTGTCCCTCCAAAGTGACTTTCATTTTATTAATATTTAATTAATTAATTAAATCACTTTAATTAATTAATTAACCCTTTTACCTCTGAAAAACACCTTATCTCTCCGTGTGGCTTCCCTAGCCACTGAAAGTCACTTGTCACTATCCCATCATGTATTTTTTCTCCTCCTAATTCCAATATTCTATTACGCTAAGAGGTCCCTCCAAGTAATGTGCCCAAAATGACCTCTTAAGTGAATTTAATTAACTTATAGCCCAAAATAGTCAAAATCATGGAAATCATCAGAATGCAATGGAACCAAAGCCAAGTTGTGCGGAATAGTTCATAATGATGAAATATGATGAGAAATGCAAGTTGGACCCCACAATGCCTATCAATAATCCCTATACTCGCTATAACATCCATCTGGCTACTATGGTCATCATAAACCTCTGCACTGTGATGATGTCCCAAAGTGGGGACATTACAGTCCTCCCTACTAGAAAATTGTTTTTCCTCAAGCAATAACCAAATCCCCTCAAGTATAATACCAGGATCCCATGTCCACCTGTGGGATACATAGTAGAACCCATCCAAGGATGAACAATCATACACTCTGCCCCCTGGGTCCCGTATCAAGTCATGAATTGTTATCCCCTGGGAAGCATAAACCTAAAATATACCAAATTCGGAAGTCTCATGCATATGACACATGGCATCATCTCAGAATGAATCCATCCTCAAATTCTCTACCAAGATCCATATGGGCTCCATCAACTTCACATGTTGATGCCAGAATGAGGTGTTGCAAGACCTCCATGAGACACCCACAAGCGATGCGCTCCTCTCAACACTAAAGCTCAATGGAAAGTTAGAACAAATTCCCCCTGCAAAGGTCCACTCACTTATGTCAGTCAGTGAAATTCCCAAACTTGCAAGCCCTGGGTCCCACGCAAATCTCTATCGAAGATCACCATGTTGGCCCCGCACTACTCTGACCACGACTGTCTACCCCCTGCATACATAATGGACCCTCCTCTCCTGGATCCTCGAGCTAAAATACATGTGACCACCGGACCTGATGTCTAGAAACTATGTCTGTGAAGACATCTTTGTAGAATAAGTACCTATCCACCCATCTCCATGTCCAACCCTGATGGTCAAGAGTGAAAATATGCCTTGCTCTATAGGGAAATTCCATGCAGGCCCACTCCAAACCAACCCAAGGGGGAGTATGTGGCTCTCTGGTGCAACTTGGGTCATCAAGTAGTGGAACATCCTGCTAAAAAAATGAACTCTCGGATCCCATGGAAAACTTGGAAGTTTATCATTTCCAGTCTCCGCTGGCCGCTCCTGTGTCAGACTGATCACTGTCAGAAGTCCCCCATGCTCATCCTCATGAGTATCTGTATCTGTGACGGCCTCTGAGTTGTTTTCTATCATCTGGCCTATGATTCTCATCATCACACACAAATCCTCCAATGTCTGCCCATCACGGCCCACCTCTGTCCTGCTGTATGTCGTAAATGCACTCATGTCAGGTGGTTTCGGCCTAACCACTCTCCATGTCTCATCTCCCATGAAACTGTTGATACAACGAAGGTGATCTCTCATAAATATGTGCTATTGCAAAGGAGGGGCATCTACATGCTCCCCGAAGTGTGTCTCCTCCCTGCACATCAACACACCCCTTTGGATTTCACTGTAAACCTTTGCATGTCTCTGTGAGTCATCACTCACCACTGTATTCTCCTGCATACTTAGGTAGTCCCCTATATACCCCTGCAACATCATGGATACTAGGTGTACTACTAGATCAACCTCTACATTAATTTCAATCCCTCTTGGGACATAAATGGAAGTATCATCAAAACTGCCCCTGGCTCTGGAGCCCCCCTGTCTAGGTGAGTGCATGAATGTCTCAAATATCCCCTCATGCGCCCCCGGACCGTAACTCTCCATACTCATCAGTGATCATGTGCACACCTCAGGCTCTTCCATAAACTGATACTCCTCTTCCAAACCACCAACATCCTCTAGTGATGTGACTGAATGATGCATCTAGGTTTCCACCAAGATAGGTGAAGTGGATCTCTCATGAATCTCCTCAAGGAGCTCCTCTGATCTGGACTCTGATTATTCAAGGGTTGCATGTGTGCCTCTCAAGAATCATTGAGTGCTCTCCAACTCCTAAGTAAGTCGATCCACCTCCAACTCTTACTCCCTCAAGGCTCTGTGATACATCTCATCAATCCCCAGTAGGTAGTCCATGTTTTTCAACAACTGCTGGAATTCGGACCTCATCACAGACATTCTCTCTAAGAAAGTATGAAATTCATCCATGGAAAATGCCTCATCTGAACTATCATGTGCCATTGATGCCCTCCAACAACAATTGACCATCAATGCATACATGTCATCAATGCGCCTGGTGGATGCCATGATCATATCCTCACTAACTCTCAATTGTCATGTCAAGTAGTGTGACTCCTAATCATAGTCATGTAGAGGTTCCAGCTCATGCCTCTCACTGCTAGTGCCATCACTAAAATCCTCAACAACACTCTTTGCAGAAAATAAAGTGTTGAATTGCCCACTGTCTACTGTGCTACTGGGACCTCCTATGTGTGATTGTGTCTCATCATCAACTGCTAGCTCCCTCTGCATCACATTGTATCATGTGTGAGCAGTTGTATCCTCCTGTGCACTCACCTTGCTACTATCATATGCACCTGGATCCCATATAGATGTGTCTCGACATGTGATATGGTCATCCTGACTACTAAAGAGTGCATCCTCATCCATGCAGGCTGATCCTGGAAGTAAGTGTCCCATCAACCTATCAGTATCCACAATCCGCTCAACTAATGGAATCTCCAAAATTTGTGACTCAATATCCTCATGTTGATCTGTATGTGTAAGGTCAATTTTTTGTATGTCCTTTATCTCCTTCTGGATTTGTGGATCTACATGACCATGGTATGCATCCCTCACGTATGGCTCCTCTATGCTACTGCTATCCTCATATGATGTGGTTGTCATAGGTGTCTGGAAAGATGATAGATGTGTCACGCCCACCCTAGGAAGCCAGTCATCTATAGGTGCTAACACGTGTGAGTCCTCACTAGTGTCGCCACTCTGCTAAGGTGTAAGTTCATCAATAGTATGTGATATGACTGTTGAAGCATAAGTGCTATCATCCTGTCCATCCCATTTCTCCTTCAATGTGCAAGGGTCACTATCCTCCTCAAACATTTAAGAATCACTAGCCTCTATGGTAGAGTCACTATCACTAGCCCCTGTGAAAGAGTCATTGTCATCATCAGACTACTCCAAATCAACATATATCACTTCATCCTCACACACCTCATCATCATTGTCATAGTGTGCCTCAATAATGCGCTTTTGATCCTTACCCCTACACCTATGATCTGGTTCCCAAGGGGCCTTGCAATTGTAGAAAAGTTGTGTGCTCCTAATGGGTGTGGGGTTTCTATGTTCTTCCCACCTTATATGGTCTCTGGCTCTCTTTTCCTCTACTAATATGATTCAGTGTCGAGCCTCATCTTTGCTCCAACTGGGATATCTTAGGGCTATATACTGTGGGAAGGTTATTTGGGCCCTAGTTTCCTTGCTAAGGGAAAAATATTTTATCTCCAAGTATGCTATCTCAAATGATATCTCACCCATTTCTTTCCAACTATCCATTTATGTTTATGAGAGACCCCTCAGGCTGGCAACATTTTAAGCTCTAATACCACTGTAATGTTCCCAAGCCAATTTTTCACTTGGAAACACTAGCTAACCAATGTATTAATTGTTTGTTGTTGGTGTATGTAGGTTGGCCTCTTAAATTTCGGCCTTAGGGTTTATGTTGATGAGTTATACATGTGTTGCAACAATAAACAAGAGATACAATCATGGAACATACCTCAACCATATGCAATATGATAGACAAGCCAAAACATCTCAAATCTACTTTTATTCATGAAATAGAAGAACCTGCTACAATGAAGATGTCGATGTGGAATGCTCAACAGATGGCTAAGAAGATAGACAATAGAAGCTGCTACAAAATTATCCCACAAGAAGACTACAAGCCTCCAAAGGTTGAATACTCAATGAAGATCAAGACAAGTATAGATCTGGTCCCATGAAGTTCCAAATCCCTAACTGAATGATGCCACGTCCTACTGCCAAGCTGAAGCTCCTCAAAAATTCATCCCTACTGCCAAAGGTGTCCAATCACCCCAGGAAATATGCCAAACAGTAGATCGGGTGATGGAAAGAACAACCCAGGTGCCCAAATCTCCAAGATCCCCCTCAAAACCTATGGATCTGAACCTCCTCCATTGTATGGTGTGCTCCCCTAGATGCCTAAAACCCTAATAATTTCGACTCTCTCCTAGAGACCTCCAATAGCTCCACCAATCCACTAGAATGATAGATCGGGGCACCGCAATGAAAACCCGAGTGCTCAACTAGGAAAAATACCTGCTAGATCCTTATATCTAGCTATCCTCTAAGATGTGGTGTGCCCTCCTCTTGGGAAATCATCCCACTCTCAACACAGATGAATCCACCACCAAAACACCTCCAGAGTCCACCAAGAATAATGCTATGACAACTGTAAAGGAAACCCAATACCTGGAATTCCCAAAATTCTTCTCCTCATCTAGGACAGATCCTCCCTCAATGGATGGTGCACCCCTCTTGCTGGAAACCCTAACTAGTGCGCCCTCTCTCTCTCTTCCCCTACAACTGATGTAAAATCCTCCTACAACTGAGTAGATATGGAACTAGAATGGTGTTGGAGAGTATTGCATATCCGAGACCAATCTTGGGACAAGCTAGGTGGAATCTTTCACCATTGAATCGTCCTCTAGGGTTTGTTAAGTCAAAACCCTCAAACCCCCAATAGATGGGCCCTCTAGCTAGAAGCCAAATATCCAAAAGATAAACATATATGAATGGATGAGTAGAGGCCCTTGCCTTTCATTTATACTTTTTGGCTCACCTTGTCCCTCCAAAGTGACTTTCATTTTATTAATATTTAATTAATTAATTAAATCACTTTAATTAATTAATTAACCTTTTTACCTCTGAAAAACACCTATCTCTCCTTGTGGCTTCCTTGGCCACTGAAAATCACTTCTCACTATCATATCCTATAGTGTTTCTCCTCTCGATTCCAATGAGCTATTACATTGAGAGGTTCCTTCAAGTAATGTGCCCAAAATGACCTCTTCGGTGAATTTAATTAACTTATAGCCCAAAATAGTCAAAATCATGGAAATCGTCAAAATGCAATGAAACCAAATCCAACCTGTGTGGAATGGCTCATAATGATGAAATATTATGAGAAATGAAATTTGGACCCCACAATGCCTCTCAATAATCCATGTACTCGCTATAACATCCATCTAGCTACTATGGTCATCATAAACCTATGCACTTTGATGATGTCCCAAAGTGGGGACATTACATTCTTAGCCTTCTATGGATCCTTTTTGGATCACTGTATAGAGGGCCCAAGCAGCTAAAGTGAGATTATGGATCCAACAGTTGGCACCGTCAATGTAACTGATGTGGTAGGTTGATGGATGATGCATCTATCAATAACACAAACGATAGATCAGACATGAGGAATGGTGGTGGAAAAGAAGACTAAAAACTCTACAAATGTGTACAAAGAAAAACCTAAAGTAGAATGGCTACGCTTAGGCGTAAAACTTATTTAGGTACAACCCGTTGACAGGTTCTTTGAGAGGGTAGCCTTTTGGAGAGGCCAGGATGTATGCGCCCTTAGTGAGGCAATGTTGGACGATGTAGGGTCCATGCCATAATGACTCGAATTTCCCATGGTCGAGGGTATCGTGGGTGATATCGTAGGCTAAGACGAGATCCCCTTCGCTGAATGAGCGAAGGTTGACATGGTGGTCGAAGGTGTCTTTGGACCATTTTTTAGCTACCTCATTGTTCTGTAATGAAGATTGACGATCTTCATCCACCGACTCTAAGGTCATCAAGCGTTGCTCCATCAGATCAGTGTCGAGTAATAGCTCAATGGAAGTGCATAACATGGGGATTTCACACTTGATAGGGAGAGTGGATTTGATCCCATGGATGAGGTGGAAAAATGTAAAAACGGTGGTAGTTTTGACTACCTTATGATAATCCCATAACGCGGAAAACAACATATGATGCCAATTGGTCTTATGTTTGTTGATGGTACATTGTAGCATGGTTTTGAGGACTTTGTTGACAACCTCAACCTATTCATTGGACTGAGGGTAGTATGGGGAGGCAAACTCATGGGAGAATCCTAACTTTGAGGAGAGTTCCACGAATATCTCGTTCTCAAAGTGTTTACCATGACCGGACACTAACTATAGTGGGACTCTAAATCGAGTAATGATGTGGTTGAAGAAAAAATGTGTTGTCGTGTCAGCGATGTTGTTGAAAGTGGGCATGGATTTGGCCCATTTGGTAATGTAATCTACTGCCACGACAATGTTTTTTTTTCCATTACTGGATGGAGGATGGAAAGTCATGAAGTCTATGACCCATTTGCAGAAGGGGCCGACGGTGATGAATGGATGTAGAAGAGCTAGTGGTGCTCATGCTTTGTTTGCATAGAGATGGAATTTGTCGCATCTCTTGACAGCATCGATGCAGTCATGAAACAATGTGGGCCAGAAGTACCCTACTCATATGATTTTTTGGGCGGTGGACATACCCGAGATTTGACCACCACAAGCGACGCTATGGAAACCGTTCAAGAATCTGTCAGCTTCATCAATGGTCAAACATTGGTGAAGGATGGTGTCGACCCCGTGTCGATAAAGAATGTCTTCGATGAGTAGATACCGAGGAGCCTGATGGTGAATGCATCGACGTTTGTCTCGAGAGAGGTGAGACCCAAACTTCTTTGTCCGAAGGTAGACGAGAAGACCGTACCAGGGGTCATTGGAGGAGATTAAGAAGAGGTGTTCGTCGGGGAAATCTTTGTTGACGGGGGATTCTTTAGTGTCCGAGGGAAAAGTCATAATGATTTCGGCGAGGAAAAGTGATTTCTTGATTTTGGGAGTTGAGAAATCTAGGTCATGTTCCTAGAGGATAATGATCCATAGGGAAAATTTGACATTAATGTTTCGTTGACTAAGAAAGTACTACATGGGATTGGAATATGCTATGACCTTGGTAGTTTGAAAAAGAATATAATGGCGCAGCATTTGGACTGCGAGGACAACTGCTAGGGCGAGTTTCTCATCATGATTATTTTTCAAGGGTGGTCCTGAAATGCTTTTACTGTGTAGTAAATGACATGTTCACACCCATCATCTCCTAATTGGACAAGGACTCCTGCTACTGAGACGACTGAGGTTGATAAGTAGAGGATGTAATCGTGATCATAGTCTTGGGGACTAATAAAAGGGGCATTGTATAAGGTGGATTTTAAATCATCAAAAGTTGTTTGAGCATGTTTGTCCCATTGGAATGGGATATCATGACGCAGAAGGCAGAGGAAACCATGAGCATGAGTGGTGTAGTCTGGGACAAATCGACGTAAAAAGTTGGCTTTTCCTTGCAAGTTCTGTAGGTGGAATAAATTTCTTGGTGGTGGAATTTTTGTGATAGCTTGGACCTTGAGGGGGTCCACTGTGATGTCGTGTTGGGAAATAATAAACCCAAAGAGGCGTCTGGTCGTGATGCAAAATACGCACTTGAGGGGGTCCAAGCGAATATTGTATTGGAGACATCATTGGAAGACGATGTGTAAGTCATCTAAATGTTGAGTTTGTTTTTGGATCCAGTAGTGAGGTCGTCCCAATAATCAAGGATGATGCAAGAAGATCAGGAAAAACATAAGTCATGGCCCGTTGGAACGTAGCACCTGCGTTCTTGAGTCCAAAAGGCATGACACGATAAGAAAAGGTACCCCAAGGGGTAGTAAAAGAATTTTTATACTAATCTGCTGGATGGATTTGGATTTGATTGTAGCTGGAGAACCCATCCATAAAGGACAGTGCCTCATGGCCGACACAATCATCGATAATTTGGTCGATGAAAAGGGTTGGGAAGTTGTCTTTGGGACAAGCATGGTTGAGATCGTGAAATTATGTGCAGACACAAGTAGTGCCCTATTTCTTGTTAACGGGGATGGGGTTGGATACCCATGAAGTGTATGCAATGCGGTATATGAACCTGACAGAGCGTAACTTGTCAATTTCTCTTTGATAGCCACAACTTTGGATGGGTGAAGAGGGCATTTCTTTTGATGAACTAGGGCGAAATCTGGCCAAGTGTCGATTCAATGTTCGACTATAGACAGATCGAGGTCAGGAATCTCTGTATATGACCATGCAAAATTGTCCCGGTATTCCTGAAAGAGGGGTTTATAAGCAATGCGTTCTTCAGGGGAGCATGCGGCTCCAATGGTGATTTCTTCTATGATTCCCTATTTAATGGAAATGTCAATTTTGATGGTGGGGGAGATGTTGGCCATGTTTCCTTCTTCAAAATCATCTAGGGAAGGGATAGGGTTGTTGAACCAATCTATATGCCATGAAGGAATAAAATCCTTGGTTTTGATTGCGCATATGGAGGCTTGGGAAGGAGGATGAAAGGCCTCCTGTGAAAGAAAAAGTGCTCGATTATGGAGTGTGTTCCATGGGAAATCGGGGGTAGTGAGTTCCTCCAAGATATCTTCATCGCAGTGAAAAATGTGAGAATACAGAGGATCGAGGTCATTGGGAGAACAGTCAATGCGTAAGCATTGGTGTCCTCAAGTGGTGAGGAAGCAGATGAGATATCGTGTACAGGGTGCGAGGGACCGTTGGACATAAAATGAATGTCTCGATACTATGGAGGGTACCTCGTTCGTGTGAGGACTGACGACGAAATATATTAAATGTCAGTGATGTGAAATTCAGTAAGGGGTGGCTGAGAGGGCTTTGGCCGAGATGTTTGGCATACTGCAGCTAACATTTGGTGACATTGAGGTAGAGTTGGGAAATGATGAGTGTAATGGCCATATTATGAACAGATGGCACAAGTGAATTTGGTTCGTAGCCCTTTATTGCTGGCAGTGGAGGACTTTGTAGTAGCAGTGGACGTACTTGGTGGAGTGGTGAGCAATGTGGTTTCTCTAGGGAGCTGGATCAGATTGTGTAACTCGGGAAGAATAGGCCATCGATTAGTGGAGTACCCTTCTCTTTTGCATAGTGCACAAGGAGGTTGAACTCAGGGAGGAAGTGAAGTTGTGGTCTCTTTCTTCTTTCGCCTGCCCCTAGCTGTGGCAGGGGCGCAAATAGTTATGGTAGGAGCTTGTACTAGGATCTGCAATGGTATTCCCTCTGTTTGAGGAGGGAGACATGGTTGAGGAACCATCGCACATGGATGAAGATACCATATAGGGATGGTAATCACCATGTTAGGAAGAGTAAGGGTTGCATCTACCTCGAATGCCTGGACTCTAGGTGGGGGGTAGAAGAAGGGAATTTGGGTAATGGCTTGCAGAATTGTCTCCCAAACCATAATTTTCCCCTGGATGATCTAAAAATGAAGAAGACTTGAAAAACTTGAAAATTATTGCAAGTGAATGTTATGTGTTTAAAGAAAAAGGATCATTTTGCAACACATATATTAAAGGATTACTTATGTAAAATATTCATAGACAGCAGCATAATCAATGAACATAAGCACATAAACACAGCAAATTGATAAAGGAGTTCATCCCTCTCTTGGGCTACATCTCCTGGTCCAGCTTCCAATGGATCATTATTATTAATTGCTCAAAGTGCTCAAAAACATGTCTTACAATGCTTAAACTGACAAACCGACTGCTCCAATGGCTTCAGAGCATCCAAAAACCCCTGCCTGGGCTCTTTCGGCACCTCAATCGGTCGAAAAATGAAGAAGTTAGGCCTCCTCGAAGTCTCCCTCTTCAAGCTTGTTGTCTCTGCATCTACAAATTGCACCCTTCATGTTTGAACCTGGCTCACACGCATTTTAAAGCGTGGAAACCCAGCACCGGGCGCAACCGCGTGAACGGTGCAAACCGTAGAACGATTAAGGGCACGCCAGCCCCTAACCGCCTAGGCACCTGGGCATATGGTGCATAGGACCGTGCGCATGGCAAAAAGGTGGTTAACAGTTACAACGGGTATAACTTCCCCGCGCTCCGGTCATATGGGAAACCACAGGCTATATAGAATAACCCCCTGCGCTTTATACACAATGGTATAGTTTTAAAACGTGGATTATATGGTATGTAATACAATTGTGCACGGGTTATATTACAATGGTCATATGTTGTATAATAAAACCATAGGTCGGGGCTAGGCCCCGGCCCGACCCCCCTCCGTTTTAAACATTAAACAAACATAAAAATGTTTGTCACCACATAGTTAACAAGAACCATGCGGCAGCACATTGGTCAGCAAAGGTTTGTGAAGTCTTTACACAGTGGGGGAGGTCCGGGGGTCGAACCCCGTGGAATCCCATAATTTTACATACAACCATAAACCAATCAACGCGTGACACATGGCACCCACGGATTGGGCCACGTGTCCTCATACCATTTGCCACCAAAGACACATGTCACTTCCCGATTTGACAGTTGCCAACCAACAATTGCTTGCCATGTCATCACCTGACACATCATCATACGGTCTGTACGGCTCTTCCATGTCATACCGTACGGACTATACGGACTATACAGTCAGCATCAAATTTTTTGCCTGTTTGACTTGACGAACAGATCGCTATATCTCTCGCTCCCGACATCTGTTTGAGACGAAACAAGTTGCATTGGATTCGCAACGACGCGGCCTACCCTCTCGTCTAGTTTGAAGCGATTCCAAGCACTTTGAAATTTTGAGCAAAATTTGATCCCCTAATCACACCTCCCCATTGGGAAGCTTTTGGACCTCCAAAAGACTATTTTCAGTCTATGTGAAGATGAGGGTATATTTCCCTCACCCTTTCAACCTCAATCCACTTGGCCTTGCTTGGATTCGTCCCTTTAAGACCAACTCGCAAATACTCCACATTTCCTCGTTTCGAAGTTCGCATCCTCCTGTCAAGGATGGTGTCTTCCTACAGTTCTATTAGATACTCTGGAGAAAAATCATCTATGGAAGGAATCTAAACATGCTCTCCTTTATCATCAATCAATGGAGGCTCATACAACTTCAAATTCTCAACATTAACAACTGCATACATCTGCATATAAGGAGGCAAATCTAGACGAAAAGCATTGTTACCAATCTTGTCAACAATCTTGAAAGGACCATATCAAATTGGTTTCAACTTTTTACCTTCTCCTTTAAGCCTCTCCTTGCTGATGTAAAGCTAAACTTCATCGCCAACTTCGAAACTGTGATCAACACGAAGCTTGTCATGTCTCGTCTTGTACTTGGCCTGACTCTTTTCCAACTGCTCTTGCACCACCTGATGTATCGACTGAATTTGTTCAATGAACTTCTCTGCCCTATCAATGTCATATTGACCATCGACAGCAATATATTTCCCAAAG
>ML809693.1:117460-136481 GCA_009831015.1 Picea engelmannii | reverse complement strand
CAACTGCAAAGGAGAATGAAATGAAGCTTCAAATACTAGACAAAGGACTTGACTCAAATAGAGAGGGGGAAAACTATTTCATTTTTTAACGAGCTTGACATAGAAACAAGAACTATGCTCGTAACCTTTGTTTCATTTTTTAACGAGGTTTCCACAGAGATGAAAAACTATCCTCAGTTGGTTTCATTTTTTAACGAGCTTGAAATTAGAAAAATATGCTCAAAGACCTATGTTTCATTTTTTAATGAGGTTGCCTCAGAGATGCAAAAACTATCCTCGAAACCTCTATTTCTTGATCATGGATTCCAAGAGGACAATGCTCGGGAAGGACACCATGTCAAGGGACAAAACTCGGTCATGGCTTCCAAGAGGTCTTCACTGGAAGGAAGAAATACACTCTAGAAGGACACCATGTAGAGGGTCATGACAGGAGTAAAGAGATCAGGTTCTAACAACCCTATCGAAAAGATCACCATGTCAACTACTAGATCTAAGTCATCAAAAGTCGAAGCCATGGGAGACAATGCCACATAATTGACCTGTGGCAGGGGAAATACCGTCTGCATATAAGAACCATTCAGGGAGGCAATCCAGGTGGGGTCAATGAATGAAAGTTGATCAACAGTCACAACCCATCCATCGTGAGGAAAGATATCACACGAAAAAGAGTAGACACAATAGCTTTCATGGCATAGACATAATCTCTCCCAAGGAGTAAAGAAAAATCCAAGGGGTCTTGGACAACCATGACATCAATAAAGACAGTTTTCCCTCCCAAAGTTATAGGAAACTGAGGAAGGGTCCCTAAAGGTTGACTGGTTCTTCTGTTAAAAGATAACAGATTCTATGTAACCAACGCAAGTGGAGGATAACCCAAATCTTTCCAAGCAATAGAGGACAAAATACTAACGGACGAACCTTCATCTATCAACGTCTTAGGAATGTCCCGACCACAAACTTGCACTGTAATCTGGAAAGGAATGTAAGAGGGAAGACGAGGTCTAGTTAGCACATCCCAATCAAAACGGATGGCCTCATTACTTGGAGGGGGTCCTACGGGAGAAGGAGGAATACCCCTCGGCACGGGAGATTCTGTATTAACGAGAAAAACATGGGTAGTATCAGGTTTACTCTCTAGCGAGAGAGTAGGATCGACTGATGGAGAGATCAGATCGACCACTTGAGTTTCATTCTCCAAGGAGGGAATGGGGTCGAAAAATGGCAATAGATCGACCACTTGGGTGACATTCTCCAAGGGGAGAATGGGGTCGACAAGTGGAGACGGATCGACCGCTTTAGTTTCACTCTCTAAGGGGAGAGTAGGATTGACCAAGGATGGTATCGGATCAACCACTTTATCAACTGGTTCAACTAAATACTTGACCAGATTGATGACATGATCAACCGGATTGACCGGTGAAGGGACTGGAATGATCATTCCATCAACTATTGGAGGGTTGACAGAAGGCTTACGGTAAGCAGATGGAAGTTGAGGCTGTGAAACAGTCATGTCTTCCAGTAATTTCAAGGCTTCGTCCATATGAGGACAAAGGTGAGTGAGATGACTCCCTTTGTATAACATACACAGGAACTTGACTCTACTTTTCTTCTTCCCAACCGTATCATGACTAGTTGATGGGGGGTCGTCAACATGTTGTTCAGAGGCTAACGACATGGGTTGGAGAGGGCATGTAGACCATACTTCTATAACCTTGGGTAGCCCAGGGAAATCCTTAAGAAGATGGCTACCCTTACAAAGCCTGCAAGGGTACTTGGGCTTATGAGTTGTTTGGGCGATCTTGACATCATCAACACTCCCAGCATGAGTAACAGTAACTGGTTGTTTTCCAACATGTTTGACAGTGGTTGGAGGTTTGGATCCTTCCTTAATTTTCTTCTTCTTATTCTTCCTTTTCTTCTTCTTCTTATTCACTGAGTTACTAGCTTCAGAACTTTCGCTCGACGAAGAAGATGAAACGGAAGGTGACCTTTCAAGTGAAGAAGGCGAAGAAGACCTTACTGGTGAAGATGGTGAAGGATCAACATGAGGTTGATGTTCTTGGGGAGAAGTTCTTACGACCAAAGCACTAGCTGCATTCGAGATTACCTGAGTGGAAAACAACCACACCGACAATCCAATAGTGAGACCTGGAAGGCTCAAAGTAGCGATGTGAGGAGGACCGATGTTTCCATGGGAAGGAAAAATAAAAGGTTCCCCTGGAGCAGGGGTTCCTTCATTGGTCAATCCTGGAACTGACGCTATTAAATAAATCCAACCTAGAGTTTGCTAGGGAAAACAAACAGTACACGCTAAAAATATAGGAAGCAAGCAAACAAACAAAACCTTCTCACAATGAACACACTAGTTGGTGATGAAATCCAATGTCACAGGAACAATGTAAGAAAGGGATAAGATAGAGCGGGTGGAAAAGTTACGTTGATGACCTACTTAACGGACTTACACCTTAGTGCAATCTCCCACACATAATCGTGGGTATACCCTCCAAGGAACCTGAGTGAGTTTGGCCAACGTCAATTCCAGGTACCGTGAAGACTTGCCCCTCCACAGTCACCTTGTGTAAAGAACCTAGAGAGATAGGCCACTAAGGTTACCAATTACTACAGTGATGCCTGGGGAAACAATTGACAGTCTGATCCACATGCAAGGGAAGAGTATCTAGCCCGAAATCAACTCGAAAGGCTTCCACTCATCATTGTGGGTATACCTCTCAAGCGACCCCCATAATATGCACAACCTCTACACCAAGACCAACAAAGCAGGGTGAGTAACTCTACTAGTCTCAATGTGACCTCGTGATTGACCCTTGTGTTAGAAGGGCTTCCCAAGACAAAATGTAATAAGTGGATTTAACCGCTCCCTAACTCAAGATTCTATGTTTGTTTGCAACTTTGGAAAGTTATCTTTCCCACCTATTCCAAAGCCCTACAACTAATCTAATGTAGGTTGGCTACCAGAAAAGATAAAAATGTCTAATCAATTTTTATAAGCGCTTTATTTTAAAGGTTGTTGTTACTCAAAAGGAAAATGGCATGGATAATATGGTGTTTTGACCGACTCGAAAATTATGCAAAGTTATGGAGATGCAATCTTTTCATTTCGATGAAAGCTATGCTACGAGAAGGAGAAAACATTTATCATTCCCATATGCACAATGTCCCAAAATATATTAAACTCGTCAATATCAAGATTCTCAAGAAATGAGAAAAAGGTACTAAACACCATTGCACGATTCATGCCCCCCCCCCGCGGCCATGAGGGGGAAATTTTTTCATAATTTAAGATAAAAAAACGCCAAGAATCATGCAATTTCGCTACTTCAAATGCAAGGATGCCCCCAATCTAAATCAAGAAATTAAATCTTTTTGTTTCAAAAATTTCACTAAAAGCAATAATGAACTTTGTTAAAACAAAGAAACCCAAACTAAAAGTTTTCTTGTAAAGCGAACTATTCAGAAGGAATCTGATCTTTCCCTAAACAATTCTAAAGAAAACACACGCTTTGTAATTGAAAGACAATAAAAGCAAGAGACTAATCCTTCAAAACCAAACAAAGCAAAAGTGGCTAAAAGCAACTCAAAGAATGTCAAGAAGACTGTAAGCAGATCAATATAGGCTCTAAAAGCTCAATCCAGCTGATCAAAGCAAAACTGGGTCATCAAAAGATGACAAGACCCAACCCAAAAAGTTTACAAGCAAGTTCGCAGCCTAGCAGTATATTACAATGCGAGAATTAGGAATTCTCGTAGGCTAGACATTGGTAGGGTGCGAGAAGTTCACACTGAACCTAACAGTAGGGTGCGAACATCAATGATTCTCGCAGTCCACAGACAGGTACAGTGCGAGAATGTCTGTAATCAAATTTTTTTGAAAAAGGACAGGGAATCTAAGTGAACTTCTAGATCCAGAGAGTCTAGATGGATGTCCCACAGACTCAGAAACCAGAAAACAAGCAATCAAAGCAAGGGAAACTAGACTAACTAGGAAACAATCTGTTCCCCAGTGGAGTCACCAATTTTGTTATTGGACTAATCGGTAGGTGCGGACACTAACTGATCTCCCTAGATCCACCTGGATCTAAAACAAAACAGGACAGAACATGACGCTTTCCTTAAGTTTTAAATATTGAATTTACTAACTAAAGAGGGATGAGTGACTTACCATTTAAATGTCGCTTCCTCTCGCCATCTCCATCCTAGCTCCGTTCCAACGCTCATACAATGATGATCCTGGAAAAGAACGCAACCAACAAAATTGATCGCTATTGCCAGCATAAACTCAATATAAACCTATGTATGTGATCAAGGAATCATACAATAAAACACAGCAAGCTTTATAGGAAAGAATCATATTACTGTATCATATTAAATGTGAAAGAGAGATTACAACCATGGCCTTGATGTTGTAAGGTCCCTTCCAACTGTCCTCGTTCCCCACACACTTTCACTCCAATAATTCTAAGAGCATAGATCTGATAATATTCACAATCTATCTTGACAAAGGCAAATCTCAAAGCCACTCCAACCAAGCTAATAATTCCAAGCCAACCAAATCTAAGCTCAAGAACACCTTCTTCATGAGATCTCCTCTCCTTTTATAAGTTGAAGAGGATAAGGTGAGGAGGTTAGGATGATCCCACTAAATCATGAAAGCAAGTAAGATCCAAACCATTAAGATGCCACCTCACCATAGAAGTTTATCCTTCTAGAAGATTCAAGAAAACGCTTGTTTTTCCCATGTGTAGGCATTCTTGCACCTAGCCTATAGAGAAACCTGCGAACTGTTCGCACCCTAGCTATGATGCAGCCTGCGAGAATCCGGCATTCTCTCACCCTAATACATAGGTAGCCTACTAACTTCCATTTTTATAAGGTTTTTACACAGGAAAATGCAACTTCTTTTCTCAGGAAAAGTTCTTCTCCCTTCTCTCTTCAGGAACTTAGGCCACTGACCCCTCTGAAGGAAACATATAGGTTTACAGCATTAACGTTCATAGGGATGATGAAAATAATGTGTAACACCTAGACTAAAAAAAAAAAATTGGCACCTCTAGTGGAGGAAAACTTTGTGAGTTTTTAGAAAAAATTTAGATGTGGTGGGAAGAGAAATTGGGGGTGTGAACCAATCTTGTTTGAATTAATGGGTGTAGATAATTTCCAAAGAAGACGTTTCATAATTCCTTTGGAGAAAACCTACTTCAACTTCCACTATTCAAAATAGAAATTATGTGTGTGGGGAGTGACTTTGTGTGCAAGCAAGTGAGAAAGTGTGCCAAGTTTTTAATAAGTTAGGTGTGAGATTGCAACATGTGGACTTCTTGTGATCCTTATAAATCTTCTTTACCTAGCTTACTACGTGTCATTGGTACAAGCTTGCGGAATTTTTAAAATCCCTAAAGAACTAGTAATGTGGACATATGGGTCCTTTACAAATCCTTTAAACTCCCTAAATGAAGGGATGATTTTAAGGATGGAAATTTATTTTAAAATGTAGAAACCTTGGCGAATCTTACTAATCCTTCATATGCCAACTATAAAATGTCTAGCGATATTTTTGTAAAAATATTCAAATATCTAAGGATTCTATATAGTTTGTATAAAAATTTGGCGATTTTTAAGGATAAATAATTATATCCTATAGAATGTGGGCGAATCATTTTTAGAATAGCGAATCTTCTTTTTGGGAAAAACCATGGAAAATTAGCCCATGGTTTTCCATTCGTCAGGGCCTGGGCTTTTTTATTTTGCTAAACCTTTTAAAACTCCAAGAACCTCCTCCTTCATTACAGTTGCTTCAAGTAGGGTGATTTCCTCATCTATTACCATGCATGGAAACTTCCTCACTAGATCAACCTATTTCAAAATCACATTTTGAGTGGATTCTTTATAAAAAGTATTGAAACACCTCTTTGCTTCCTTCTTAATTGCCTCTTGGCCCTGTATAACTTGGTGTTGATCATTCTTAATTTCCCACGGGTGTTTTTTATTGCGCCGGTAACTAGCAAAGTTATGGAAGAACTTTCAGTTTTTGTCCCCGCATTGTATCCATGTCATCCTACTCTTTAGGCGCCAACGTTCCTCCTCTTCCATTAGTAATTGGTTCCATTCATCTTCTAATTGTTTCAGTCATGTATCTAGATCTGAGTTAACACACGAATCCCTCCTTTGTTTTATGAGCAAAGTAATCTCTGATTCTAAATTTTCTAGAATTCTTTTATCCTTATTTTTCTTTTCTGCAGTCCACTCTTTGACCTGAGATTTTATCTTTTTTTAGATTTCGAACCAATCTGCTTTGTGCTCCTTCCACTCCCAAAATCTGTTGTTCACACCAAACTGATCTGAATAACACCCCAAATGACTCTTCCCACAAACATCCCTGATTGAATTTAAATGGGTATGTTATATCCTTTTGTCCATAATCCATTTCGAATAATATTGGAGCATGGTCCGAAGTATAAGGGTGTTCAACCCATGATATATACCTTACCCCATCTCCTAGAAGAGATTCAAAGACATAGACTCTATCCAGCCGCTTTTGTATTCCCTGCCTGCTACTCTTGCCAATTCGCCAAGTTGGCACTAAATCCACAAGTTGTATATCCACTAAGTGATGATTTGAAAACAGATCCTTGAAAAATCTGGCCAGTGGATCGCTTAGGGCCCCAACACCCCAGACTTCTTTTGAGCTAGTAGTAAAGTTCATATCCCCCGCAATAATGATCACTTCCATAGATAATAGTCCTTTGGCTTCCACCTTTTCCCAAAACAATCTGCGCCCTGAGCATGGGACATGTTAGCACTCTGTAAATTTCCTAGAGGTTGAAAACAGAAGAAATCAACAAAGGTAACTTTATCCAACCACTTTTGAAGCTGGGATCTAGCCCTTCCAACTTCAGAGAGGGATCTCTCTATATGATTTAGCTATGTTTCCAATTTTAGATATTAGGCTAGGTAAAGAAATAGATCAGTTTTTTTGTCAAAGTGTTTTTCGAATTGGTTGAGACAGTCTACACATCCATTGGGCTATGGGGTCTGTGTTTTAATAAAATATGAAATACAAGCCATAAACGTGAAGGAATACTTCTACAGGGCGAGATAATATACTCACTGGATCTTTTAGAAGCTTAAATGATGGACAGAAGAAAAGATGAGAAAGATAATTTCAACTAAGAAGCAGTTAAGAATTCCTTAATTGAAAACACCAGAAGATAAACACTAAAATATTTTGAGTCGGAAACAGGGTATACAAGATAAATCCTGCAACATTCGTTACTCTTAAGGACTAGTTTCAGCAAACAATATGATGACAAAGCGAGAGTAACATTCAACTAAGAGAGAAAAACTTCACCAGTGAATACATGCAAGAATCCTGTAAAAATGCCTCCTTTTTATTAATGGAAGATCTCTCCAAAAAGATTACAGTCTGATAGCGTCAGGGTGTGAAGATCAACAACCCCCAATACTTCAAAAGATGAAGTATTTATAACTCAAATTACAAAAGTTCCTATCATTAATGACCAGGACGTGCTAAGTCTATTTTTAGCCTAACTGAATTAACAAATTTCCTAAATCTAGGGACTGCTTGATGACTTGGTGCAACTGCACGCTGATTTCTGGGTAGACCATTGATGAAGCCTTTGCACGACCTCATCTGACATGGACAACTGACTGGACTTGGACAGCTCATCTGCTATTCGATCAGATCGCAGAGTTCCTCCCATCTGAGATGACTAGGCACATTGACTTTGAGTAGTCTTCGATATACCTCGTCCACTTCTGTATACTTAGCGAATGTAGGCTTGGAGAGGAATATGTATCGAATTTCATGTTGGATGTCGATGTCCCACTGAAGGGCGTCCAAGAATGCGTTGCCGGTGATGCTCCCTTGTATGCCTACAAATTTTGAACTATCCTTGGACACCTCAGCCAATCTCTTTTTGTAATATGGGAGTGTCATCAGTTTATCGTTAATAACCTTCAGACCAGGTAGACCTTTCTTCTGGAGAGCCTCAATCTTGCTGAAAAATCTTTGTACCCCTAGGTCCATGGTCTGAACCTTTTCTTCCAGTTGAAGCATTAACCCTCTCTTGGTCAAAACTCTTTTGACCTCAAGGATGGTCTTTGTTATGTCCTCGATCTTCAGCTCTTCTAACTCTTCTCTGGTCTTAGAATTGAGGAAATTGATGATATCATTCGCCTGTGTTGGCATCTCCCCCAATTCTACTCTGATCTTCTCGATGGCCTGTTTTCTCCTCTGGAGCAATTCATTTTTCTCAAACATGATCTGGATCATTGGCCATATGTCATTCATGGACTTAGTGATGTCTTTCCATACACTCTCTTTGACCTCGGCCAATGTCTTGCCTGCTATTGTCTGCTTCCGGAGCTGTTGTAACTCCTACTTTAGCTGCTCTGTTACTTGCTTTCCCTTAGATAGGCTGGTCTTGAAGGAAGAATTGAGTTCCTGAAGGTTCTCAACTTCCTTTTTAAGCCTACTGATCTCTGTCTCCTGCAGGTTCATCTTTTCCATGGATTTGGCCAGATCGTCTATCTTCTCTTGTGATGTCAATGGAGTTGCGGATGGTACTGTTGTCACTGATGGTGTGCTTACTCCTTAAATTGGAATGGAACTCAATGGAATGACTTCCATTGGCTTCAGCTGCTCCTTTTCCTTTAGTAGTTTCTCCATCTCAGCTTCCATTTCTTTGAGCTGTGTGTTCTGCTCCATGAGCAACTTTAGCATCTCATCCTTCTCGCCTTCTTTCTCTGCTATCTCCTTTTCCTGTGAGTCCTCTGTGGGAGGGAGTTTCAGTTGTTTCCTCAAGGATGCAATGTCAGCATTTTTCTTCTTTATCATTTCCTCTGCTGATTTGACATTGGAAGGGTCATAGCCGATCTTGAGGACCAGCTCCTCCAAAGTTTTGATCGTATTGTCTTTTGAAAAGGATGAAATCTTCTCCATTTTGAGCTGTGTTTGAACATTATTCAGGGACACCTGCAATTTGGTTGCAGAAGCGGAAGCATGCGCCAATGTATAGAAAACCATTTCTCCAGTCTTCTTGTGTAGATCCATCTGATCGGCTGGGTGCATGTCCTTCATCTAAAATTTGAAGGTGGCCCTCTTGTAGTCGGTGATCATCTTGGGATCTGGTACCTGTGCCTGGAGGAAGGCCATGTGCATTCTGTCCTTTTCTGTGTCAAATGCAGACAGAAGCCGATGTTGCGCGGTTGACGTCTGCTTCCAAAACTGAGCGCAAGTATTGTTGGTAAGATTCTGATTCTTTTTCTTCATCAGCTCGTACTTCTTGAAGATGCTCAACTTGGGCCCAGTCTTACCTGGCCGAGTGTCCAATGGGGAGTCTGTGGATTTCTTTGGTAATGCTAGGGTAATGTACTTATAGAGGCTCGAGCCGAAGGGTGGAATAACATACTTGATCACTGTGGTAGGTGGGGCTTCTTTTTCCCCTGTCGGGCTAGGGACTAACGAAGTCTTAGGCCTCTTAGTGTGCAACTAGAACTCTTCGGATGATACCTCCGTGACAGGTGGAGATAAATCCTGCCTCGGCCTCTTCTCCTTTGAGACCTGTGGAGTGGTCATTGGTGGCACAGTGGTCGGGGGAACCTGTTGTTCCACTTCGACCAAGGTGTTAGGCTCCCACACAGTCTGATTGGTGAAATTCTCAATTTCGGGCTTAGCTTCATGAACGTACGAGATGTTTTTGTTCTTCACCCACATTTCTGAGATGATCCCGCATTGATCATAATGCCATGGGAAGCTTAGGAAGAACTTCATTTCTCTCAGCATCCGGTCCGCTTCTTCCCTGGCGCCACGACTGTTGCAAATGAAGGAGCCAATCTGCCCCTTGATCCTAAGCTGTTGTTTCTTCTTCAAAGATACGAAATGAATATCATCTGAATTCATAATCTGTCTTATATACTCTAAAGCAAAGATTCTGACCGGCAAATACTTGGGTATCTTATAGGGTGCCAACTCGCACCTGTATACTCTGATCTCGGTATGATTTTGATACAAGTACCAATCCTCGGTCTTTGTGTTGTCTGAGAGGTGCAAGATCCTCTGGACTTCATCGTTTATTCGAGGCTCAGGCCTGCCACCTAGCATGCTTACCACGGGGTGGTAGAACAGATCGATGAACACCTTGAAGCTATACTCTGTGGAGTTGTGCTTCAGCAGAGAGGTCCATGTTGTGACAGCCTGAGGTTTTCCATCTGCATCCATCTTCTGCATGGAAAATGCAAATTTATCGGCCTGGAAAAAAATGAACAAGTAGGCGAGTATTGATGAATATATGAACATGCCTTCAGTGCAATAATTCACGAACTACTCGTGAATATTGTCTGCCAAGAATGTACTGAAATCAAATTGGGTGGTGGGCTTTTCATCAGTGGAGAAAATGGATAGAAAACCCAGAATGGGCTCATCTACCCACTGGTCAGAATAATATCCTAACAAAGCACAAAGGGAAGAAATGACCTGGTTTCCCTTAGTGGAGAACATGGACGACACGTAAGGGGGATTAGTGGAAGGGAATTGAGCGGATGTGGGAAGGAAAAGCTCGAATATTTGATCTCTTTGAGGAAAAGTCATCTTTTGATACAACTCTGTAAGCATTTCTAGGTTGAAAGGAGACGCAGAGTCGGCTCGAGGGATTTGCATCATCTGGTCTATGGACTCGGGCGTAATGAGGAAAAGGATTTCTTCGGATGAGGAGATGACGGCTCTTTGTTCAGGAATATAGGGGCTTGACATTTAAGCGCGAACTCGAAAAAATGGTGGATCTGGGGAAAAAGGTAAAGTGGTAAATTGGATTCCCAGAGTCCAATTTCATCGCTCTGGTCGAGGAACACTTCCCTGAGCCATGACTGGAGGTATGAGAAATCGAAGTCACATTTGGTATCTACGATTAATCGATCTTTGTCGACCAGTGGGATCTTGTCCAAGTCGACAGGAGGCGGGAGAAACGGATTCTCCTCTCCTTCTATTTGTTTTGATTTTGGCAACATCTCTACAATAGTACCTGCAATAAACACAATGTTAGTGGGGGCGACTGACTGTTGATGAGGGCGATGGGAGGTAACGGAGGAGTGAGCAATGAGTTTCTCTGGTGCGATAGGTGAATAGAAAAATTAAGGGAAATAACGAGAGTTTTATTTAAAATGGGGTCGGTTGGGCGCGGGAGATAGGTCGGATGGACAACGGATAGGTTATCCAGTAATAAATGGACAACGGGTCATTTGAGGGTGAGATGGCAGGGGACAGTGGCTGAAAAATACGGACGGATGATGTGGAGGCTAGGGATTGGAGGTAAAAGTCGTAATAAGGGGCTTGCCATGAGTGAAAGGAGGGAGGGGACTGACAGCAATTATGGGATGTGACTAACTTGGGAACAAGTGGAAGGTGACGTCCATAAGTGACGGGGGTCTGTCAGATAGCAGATGGTGATGGGACTTCGGGACCAATAGATTTATGCCACCTATAACAAGGGACCTGCCAGAGGGAGATTACCATTCCGAAACCCCCCCCCCCTCGGTTAAAAGCAGATCATCCAGGGAGGTCTGAAATCCATTTAGGGTCGTTGATCTACGCGCCTGTTTCCTGGCCGCAGATCTTAGCGCGCCTTTTATTACTCATTCCGGACCCCCCCCCTCCATTAAAGGCAGAACGAACGGGGGGGTCCGGAATCCAATATTGACCGTTGATTTAAGCACTCAACCCTGGGTCGTCCAGATGCCCGCGAATGTTATCAGCGATTCTGGACCCCCCCCCGGTTAAAATAAGAACCGTCGAGGGGGTCTGGAACGCTCTGTGCACCATAGATCTGGGCGTCGTGATCAGGACCGTCAATATGTGCAGGGAGCATAAATGGGGATCGGAGAACACATGAGCTGGGAAAAACTTAGGATAAATGCATTTTATGGGTTTTTCCCCCAAACTTTTCAAGTAGACACCACCATGGGGCTTCGACCAAACGATCTTCTAAACATATGAAACAAGGTGCAATCATTTATATCAAGCTGGTTTTATTAGAATGGAGCAATAAAGCAACTAGCCTACCAACTAACCTATCTTCCTATGACAATTAACCCAGATTAAATTGTTGGGTTAAGAATTTACTTTACCCTGGGGCTATCTGACCAAGATTAGACAGTCTGGCCAGATTTATTCCCTAATCTAACCTAAACACTTTGGCTAAGATTAAACTGTTTAGCCAAATTCATTCACTACCCTATCAACATCAAATTTAAAAAGAACTTGGCCATGCTTGAAAGGTATGGACCAAGTTATTATTATTTCATGGGGCTTTTATTGCAATTCTTTTATGCCCTCTTTTCTTTCTTTCTTTTCTTTTCTTTTTCTTTTCTTTTCTTTTCTTTTCAAATTATTTGCAAAATGAAAAATCATTTGTCAACAAAAACACTTGAGACAGATAATATCCCAGTCACCAGTTGATCCTATAACTTATAGGGTGATAACAGCGGCTCCACCTGGGGATGGTACTTGCCCTGTGAAGTGCCAAGAATCCTGGTTCCTGTCATTTTGAAAATTTCTACCTAGTATCCTTTGTTGGCATTATTCTCAAAAATTGGAAAAACAGTGATCAGCAGCTTAGGGCCTTCTCTTCGGGCTTCAACCAACTGACTAATGTTCTTCACTCAGAAAATGCAAGTGAAAAATCAAAATAAAAATGGTATGTACAATGGAGAATGAAAACTCGAATCTCTACTGAGGTGGTACATAATGTTTCATCATTCTGCCATTCACAGGTGCTCCTGGCAGATCTGTTCCATCGGCATTGTTTAGCAAGAAAGCATTGTTTCCTCAGAAAGCTTGGATCATGTATGGTCATGTCCACAGACTGTCAAACTTTCCATGCTTTCCCTTGTCTTCATTTCTGGCATCCTATTTCAGTACCAATTCTCCTAGCTCAAAATCATCTTCCTTGGTTCGTTTGTCAAAGATCTTCTTGATGTTTTCTTGGATTACCTGAGTCTTGTTGAAAACTTCTTCCCTAGACTACTGCAAATGGATCATCTAGTTGATCCTTCTCTGTGAGTCATTTGTCTCAGCTTGTATGTCTTGAAGCAACTTCATGACAGGGACTCCTAAAGAGGTGGGGAAAACTGCCTTTGTGCCATAGACCAGCTGGTATGGTGACATACCAATTGACCTTTTGGTGGTCAGTCTGTCAGCCCATAGTGCGAACACCAACTTGTTGTGCCACGATTTCTTGTTTTCCTGCAATGTTTTCTTGATGATATTTACCAATGTTTTGTTTGAAGATTCCGCCAACCCATTCCCCTGAGGGTAGTAGGTTGCGGAATGCCCCAAACCAATATGATATTGGTTGCAGAAATCTATGAGTTTCTTCGACCGGAAAGCAGCTGCATTATCAGTTATAATCTTTCTAGGGCATCCAAAGCGAGACAAAATATTATTTTCAAGGAATTTGATAATAACAGAGTCGGTGGCTTGTCTGCTTGGTACTGCTTCGATCCATTTGGTGAAATAATCGGTGGCAGTGAGAATCCACCTATGCTGGCCTGAAGAAGGGGGGTGTATTTCTCCAATGAAGTCCAGTCCCCATTGCTGGAAAGGGGCTTCAACTGAGATCGGTTTCAGGGGGAGAGGAAGGAGTTTTATTTTTCCTTCAAACAACTAACATTGATGATAGGCAGTCACTTTATGATGTACATCAGTGAATAGGGTGGGCCAATAGAATCCAGCCTTGAGTATTTTGTTGGTTGTGACCTTTCAATTCAGATGGCCACCACATTCTCCTGCATGAAACTCTTGTAACACTTTATCAGCCTCATCTTTCAGTAAACAATTTAACAGAATGCCTGCAGGATCTTTCCAATACAAATTGCCTTCTAGAATACAGAATTTCAAGGCTTTCAACTTCAAAAATCTGGCTTTAGTCTTAGTCAAACCAGGGGGAGCTTGTAGATTTTGCAAAACAAATATAAGGTCTGCGTACCATGGAGAGTTGAGAAATACCTCTCTCACGCTTGGAGTCACCATCTCGCCTGGTTCATCTGCTGCATCTAGGAAACTAATGTCAAGAGCATCGAAATTAGATTCAGCCATTAATTTTGCTAGGCCTTGACCCCTGATTAGTTTTGTTGGCTTAATCTCTATATCGTATTCTAGGATGACAGCAATCCATTTTCCTCTTCTTCCATCCATATTATCCTATGTCAAGATGTCCTTTACTACCGCATTTGGAACATATGCTATGTTATGGGAATGGAGAATGTAGACTCTAAAGTCTTTAATGGATTTTACCAAGGCAAAATCTTGTTTCTCCATTATATTGTAATTCAGAGCAGCGTCTCTCAATGCTTTACTAAAGAAAGCTATGGGTTGTTCATACCCTTCGTTATTCTTTTGTAATAATACCGTTGCTATAGTATGTTCGAAAGCGAAAGAAAAAAGATAGAAATCCTTAGTAAAATCAGGACTGATTAAGACAGGGGCCTTTGTGAGTGCTCGTTTGACTTGTTCGAAAGACTGTCTGGACTCGGAGTCCCATTTTATTTTTACATATTTTTTAAGCATATTTGTAATGTTTCTAAGGAGCTCGGGCAGATTGGGAATGAATCTTCGTAGAAAGTTTATTCTCCTGATAAAAGACTATAGTTCTTTAAGGTTTCTGGGGTGTTCTAATTTTTGTATGGCCTCGATTCTGCTGGGGTCTATTTTGATTCCACCCTTTGAGATGATGTGTCCTAGCAGTTTTCCTTCCTCTAGCCTGAAAAGGAGTTTCTTAGGATTTAAAGAAATCCCAAAACTTCTACATTTCTCGAAGACTCGTCTGAGGTGACGCAAGTGTTCGTCATCAGATCGGGAAAACACAGTTACATCATCTAAATAGACGACAATAAACTTACCCGATTCTTCCACGAAGGAAATATCCATCGCCCTCTGGAATGTGGCTCCTGTGTTCATCAGACCAAAAGGAATTTTCACATACATGAAAGTGCCCCATGGTGTGGTGAAGGCGGTTTTGTCTTGGTCATCTGGGTGAACTAGGACCTGATTGTAACCTGAGAAACCGTCCAGCAGAGAAATTCGACTGGACCCGACCACCCTTTGCAGGATGTGGTCCATTTTTGGCAAGGGGTAATTATCCTTCAGGGAGACTTTATTCAGATTTTGGAAATCTATGCAGAGTCTGATTTCCCCAGATTTCTTACGTGTAGGGACCAAATTAGAGACCCATTTGGAAAAACGCAAAGGGACTATGATTTTGGTATCGTACATTTTTTTGATTTCTTTTTCTATCAGAGGGAGCAACTTGGGATTTATCCTCCTAAGTTTCTACCTAAATGGTTTTTGGTCTTCTCTTATTGGAATCCTGTGTTGTATAATGCTGGTATCATAAGCTTTCAAATCTTCATAGCCCCAGGCAAAGACATCCGAATATTCTTTGAACAGCTAAATGTATTTGAGTTTTTTCTTTGGGGGTAATGATTTAGACAGTTTGACTATCCTGGGTTTCTCTTCAGTCCCTATATTACAGTCTTCTACCTCTTGTCCATGTGCTTCAATTTTGGGTTTTTTGGCTACGTCATTAAAATCAAACAAGTCCTCTAAAGGAACTAGACACCTAGGAAAAACATTTCCTTTCAAATGTGAAACATTGGCATCCATCTCGTCATCACCTAATTCTCCTGAATCTACGTTATTTACACTATCAATTTCAAAATCAGAACTATTTACATTTTCATCTTCATTCTCTAAATCTATATTTGTACATTCAAAATCGTTTTTACACTGCAAAAAGTCTTTTATTTGATCATCATTGCCAAACACTTGCCAATACCTGATATTGTCGGGAACGGTTGGTCTGCATTTTACCTCAACAGTGTATGGGCGAGTCGAGTGGAAAGGAATCTTATAGGTGGCTGCTGACGTAGCCAATCCGTCTGCCAGAATGTTCTGTCCCCTCGGCATTACATGCAAGTCAACTTCAGTGAAACATCTAAGGGAATCTATAAGCTTTAAGACGTGGGTGTTTCGCAGCGTATTCACCTTTGATTTGCTTGATTATCAATTCAGAGTCACCTCTTACCATAATCTGTTTAGCACCAACTTTTTTCAAAAGCTTCAGACCGAGCATCAAGGCTTCGTACTCAGCAATATTGTTAGTGCATTGGAAATTTAATTTGTAAGAATGGTTTTCTGAATACCTGCTTCTGTGATTATGCAGCCAGACTCCTGCTCCAGCTCCTTCTTTGCTCACAGCTCCATCAAAATCCATGCTCCAGAAATCAGCGGGTAACTCTTCAGTTATCACGTTCTTGATCCTTGCTACCTCAACGATTTCTTGGCCTTCATCTTGACTAGATGTATCTTCCACCAGCTGAGTATCTTGCTCTCCCATGTCACCATCATTGTACAGGATAAATGAATCTAAATCGGAATGCGCAAAGTAGAGGGGATAGTTGTGCGGTTTTTCTTGGCTACTGACCATGTACTTCATCAATGTCTCTCTGTATAGCCTTCTTTGTTGCCCGAAAACTGGGATAGTGGCATAAGACATATCTAGTTGTAGGGTTCCTTTCAATTTATCCCCCCAAGACCAGGATAGCAACATTCCATACTTCGGTGGGATATCTGCAACTACCACATCCATTACCATGCTCTTCGCAGGAATCTGAACCAAGGTGATGCATAGGTCCTTGATCAAACCAATATATCTAACTTTATTGGAGTCGAATGAGTGTAAATCCTTGTAGGTTCTAGTGACCTCCAATCCTAGTTTCTCCATTACTGCTTTGGGCATCATATTGTGGGAAGCGCTCGAATCCAGCATAGCGTTATGCAGGATCAGGTCATGTATGTTTAGACTGATGTAAAAAGGAGCGAATTCACCAGTATCATCTCGACCATCCACTTCAGGTCTGAACAAAAGTTCAGGTCGATCATCTGTTAGGTTCACGGTATCTGAATGATTCGTTGATCCAATGGTTAAGGCCTTCATGCCTATGTCAGGTTCAATGGTTAGTGCTTTGATCACCTGTGAACGATAAATGTCTTTGTTCATCAACTCTGAAAGTGGGATGGGAATTTTTACTTTGGCTAATTCCCCCTCAAGGCTAAAGGGTGTAGGAGTTTTTCTTTGGCTCATCAACTCTGGTTTATCCACCACGCTCTTCTGGCCAGATATACTTGGTGGATTAACAGGTGAAACCTCGATCTGTGACAATCTTTTTAGAATAGTAACGTTTTTCTTCATAGGAGCTTCGACAATACTCTTCTCAGGAATATTCTCGGTAGAAGGCTCAGAGGTCTTCTTGGTTTCGGTCACCTTCTTCGTTTCAATCGTCTTTTTTGGGGAACTCCCTTCTGTCTTTTTACTCCACAGATTATACTGTCGGTGTACCTCCAAAATGGCATTTTCGAATGCCTGTTGTTCTGCATCTTCGGCTTCTTCACTTACCTTTGTTTGGTTGAGAAGAAAAATTTCTTTCTCTTCTTGGGTAAGGAAAATAGATTTGTTGTCGTGAATGCCCATGAGATTTATGTGAGTATCCTCCGGTTCTTCGATTACTTCCTCCCCTTCATCAACATAATTTTCTTGCAGGGGAGGTCTGATCTATTGATATGGACCCCTCTGCTCTCTTTGATCCCTAGGATCTCTCTGTCTGATTTGAGGAGGGTTTCTCCTGAAGTTAGGATTTTGAACCTGAGGAGCAGGTGGGTTGTCTCTTGGAGGATTTCTGTCTGACACAATAAATCTTTCCATCATTATTTCCACTGCTCTGGTCAAAGAATCCAATTTGGAATTTGAGGTCGACGTGGAAGGTTCTTCTTTAATTGTGACTCTCCTCTCTGACCTCTGACGTGCCCTTTTTGCCAACAAATTGGCCTCCACACTTATAGCACTTTTCTGCATGTCTTCCAGGGTGGTAGAATTTCTTTCCCTTAGTTGGTATGACATGTCAGCGTCAAAACCATCGGGGAATTTTATTAATGCCAAACCCTGTGGAGGTTTGATTTCAGCTGGGATTGCATTGTACAGGTTATTTAAACGAGTGCAGTATTCTTGCACTATCTCGCCTTGATTCCTTTTAATACTTTCGTATTCTGACAATATTTGGAGAGGGTTTTTCTTTACCTCCCATCTATCCAGAAAACTCCTTTGGAATGTGGTAAGGTCGAGGACCGAGGTGGCACGCAATCCTTTGTACCATTTTTTAGCGTCACCTGTCAAACTTTGAGCAAACAATCTCATTTGAATGTCAGCTTCATCTACTTCATGCAAATCATAATAATCATTCATCTTATCTATGTGTTGTTGTGCGCTCAAGGGTCTTGTTGCATCGAACTGTGGAAGTCTTGTTTGATAGTCTTGGGGCATGGCATGTAGAGGCGCCGCCAACACCAAGGGAGCATATCGAGCTATCATGATGGGTGGAGGAGGTGGGACAACAACCTGAATGATTGGCGAGGTAGCGACTCAAGACGAGGACGAGGAGGGACTGCATAATACTGAGGGAGTGACTTGCAGTTTAACAGTGGGAGACAGAACTTCAAGGGTTCGGGGTTGTAAGATGGTTGGGTCGAGAATGATTTCAGTCGCAAAAATATCGGACCGTGTCCTCACCAGGTTTGGTCATGAAAAGATGTCAAGGTCAGGGTTTTGAAAGGTAACAGGTTTCCCTGAAAAGGAAAGGGACTTATGAAGGAGAATATGACTCACTGAGCCCTCAGCTAAGGTCCTTTTTCTGAGCAACTATTCGGGGTTATCTCTCACTATCGTAGGTTCTGGGTCTGGATGACATCGAGTATAAACTCTCTTGGGAGCCATAATTCTTTTTTTTTTTTTTTATATATATATACTTTTTAGTTTTATGAGTCCGAAAATAATATGTACAAAGTTTAATCAACCTCTAAACATTACTTTCTTCTCAAATTTGCAATATTCCAAGAACAAACTTTCTTTTTAGGGAAAAGAAAACGTGAAATTATCAA
>ML809693.1:71774-112266 GCA_009831015.1 Picea engelmannii | reverse complement strand
CCGTCGATATGTGCAGGGAGCATAAATGGGGAGCGGAGAACACATGCGCTGGGAAAAACTTAGGATAAATGCATTTTATGGGTTTTTTCCCCAAACTTTTCAAGTAGACACCACCATGGGGCTTCGACCAAACGATCTTCTAAACATATGAAACAAGGTGCAATCATTTACATCAAGCTGGTTTTATTAGAATGGAACAATAAAGCAACTAGCCTACCAACTAACCTATCTTCTTATGACAATTAACCCAGATTAAATTGTTGGGTTAAGAATTTACTCTACCCTGGGGCTATCTGACCAAGATTAGATAGTCTGGCCAAATTTATTCCCTAATCTAACCTAAACACTTTGGCTAAGATTAAATTGTTTAGCCAAATTCATTCACTACCCTATCAACATCAAATTTAAAAAGAACTTGGCCATGCTTGAAAGGTATGGACCAAGTTATTATTATTTCATGGGGCTTTTATTGCAATTCTTTTATGCCCTCTTTTCTTTCTTTCTTTTCTTTTCTTTTTCTTTTCTTTTCTTTTCTTTTCAAATTATTTGCAGAATGAAAAATCATTTGTCAACAAAAACACTAGAGACAGATAATATCATAGTCACCATTTGATCCTATAACTTATAGGGTGATAACAGGACATACGAGTTAATAAAGCAGATCTGACTCTTGTCTGGGTTATGAATACCTGTCAAAAAACTACCACCTACACTAAGGTAAGGTTGCAAATCAAAGATGATCATATTCCATGCAGCCAATAGACCACCTAACTTCCCTACAGAGCTCATAGCACTGACCATCCAAGAAGGACAAAGAGAACATAGAAATTTTATGGCCTTTTCCTCATCCACTAGTGTTTCTTAGAGAAAGATAATGTTTGGATTCGTAACTTCCAAGGTTCTACAAAGAGAGGGAATTTTTAGGGGGCCTCCTACCCCTCTGATGTTTAGGGAGAGGAGGATCATGACTTAGCCCTAGCAAGGGCTTTCATGCCTCTAAGCGCCCCTGATTCAGTGGTAGAATCCATAGTCAAAAAATTGATTGTAGAAGATTTCCCTAACCTCTTGCGGGCACTATGAGTCTTCAACGGAGAGAGCTCTAACCCCAGACCCCTAGACCAGGCTAAAGTATTCCCCAAATAGTTACCAGCACCAGGCTAAGGTTGACAAGGTCCAGCAGTGGATAACCCCGTCTGTGCCACCTTCCCCCGATAGGTGGGGAGTGGCTTCGACGAACCCGAGACACAATGGATAGAAGGAAATGAAGATCTCTTTAACAGGTCTGTAGAAGCCAAACCTCCATGTGGTAAAGGGTTTGATAAATCCAAGGAGAGCTGTGAAAAAGGAGCATCCGGGGTGAATACTTCTATGATAGAAGGTACTATCATTGGGGCAGGTTCTGAAGTAGATTGGGTATCTTCATCCCTGGAAGCCTCCAGAGGGGAAGCAACAATGTCCTGTTGAGTCACTGTTTTCAACAATAAAGAGTTCTCCACAAAGTCTCTTTCCCAAGCCGAAATTTTACGATAAAGGTTGGGACAGAAGGAGCAAATCTTACCAATGAGTGAGCCTGTCGAAACCACATCAACACCACCCTCGCAATCCACAGTAACCGCATCCAACCCAACATCTTCCTCTTCATCCATATACAAGTCACTAGAGTGGAATTCCGGATGATCTTCCATCCCCCCTACTTCAACCCAATAGGAGCAATGATTCCTAAGATGTCCTGTTTGGTGACAAAGAGAGAACCTGAAAGGTATTCCCTGATAATCTAACCGTTGCAAATAAAATTGACCTTTCCATTCCAGTTCCAAGGATTCCATGAGTCTGGCATGAATGTAGACCTCAACGAGTACCCTTGCCATCCTTTTGTCCCGAGCATTTAGGCTTTGTTCATCAACTTTTAGGAAATGACCAAAGATGTTCCCAATAGCCATCAACGCTTGTTTATTCCAAAGGTTGAGAGGAAGCCTGGGGAGTAGAACCCAGATATGACGCAGACTAAAATACTCAGTGGCAGGGTCGAAACCCACACGCCATCTTTTGAGCATTAAACTCCCACCCTCAAAGTCCCAGAAACGGGATAGAATGATGTCAACGTCTTTCGAAGACGTGAAAACTAAACCAAACCAACCTTGGGGAAGGGGCCATAAAACTAGCATATAACCTAGCAAAGAGTTCCAGTGGGATGTCATCCATGTTGTAAAAGTGATGGTGCTTCTTTTCTTGTAAGAAAAACGACCTACAATCGCAAAGAGAAAGATGGCAGGTCTCCTCAAGACTGACGTCCATCCCAATAACCAGACGTTGTCTTTTCTTCTTCGGCTTCCAAGCCTTTCCTTTTTCCTCTATAGATCCTTAGTGTGTGACTTCTTGTGTGGGTTAACTGAATTTGTAACACCCCTCTTGGAGGAATCCACCCGAGGGATTGACCCTGACCTCACTCCAACTGTCTCAGTACCATCACCAGGAGGCCTATGTAGCAAGGCATTGCCCAAACCTTCCACCAGTAGAGAGAACGCTTCCACCCCATAAACCTTTGTTGTCACCTTTGTGGAGCTCGGAGGCGAAGTTGGAGGAGCATTTAAACAAGACTATGATGACTTAGTTATTAAGCCCCCACTACCTGAGGTCCTCTCGAGATGATCAACCGTTTCGAAAAGTCCAACACACTCCCATTCATGGTTCAAAATTGAGCATGTCACAGCCCGTCAACACCCTTGTATCACGTCCTAGAAGTATAATTAATTATTCACCCATAAAAAAAATGGATATTTTTGTTTTTGTCAATTTTTGGGGAAATGCAAAGCCAAATCCAAAATTTTGTACGAAGGGTAATCTTCTAAAATCCCCGTCATGGCAGGAGCATTAACTTGTCCATACGTTATTGTTCTGCATTATTATTATGGCTATTTACATTGGTTGCACAAAATATCTGCTCGGGATTTTCCTTGCAGTGTAGGAACATAACTTCACATAACGTTGAAGTGATTGATGGTATGCGGACTCGGCCTCTTGTGATAGAACGAACACATGTGGACCCCAAATGCAAATAAATAACAATGACGCGGTTGATGGATGGATGGCCACTGGCCAGCCTCTTGCATTAGGACGAGGGTTTTTACATATGTGCACTCCTAGCTTTTCCTCACTACAATCCTTCATACAATTTATTGTACCCTCTCCTCTGAAACTATACTCTCTTATCTCTTCCATCGTTTCAAACATCCAGAGCTTCCATCCCCCTAATTTCTATATCTATTTATATTTTTATAGCAATTGGCAATGGCATACCCAATGCCTACATCCTCCTTCCCCAAACGCACCCTAAAATTGAAATTGAAATGGAAATTCAATGTTCTTCTCATGCAACTAAGATTGAAGCTTCCTCCGCCTCCGCCTCTGCCTCCGCCTCCAGTGTTGTTGATCCCATCACCACTGGAAGTTGCAATAACCGCTACAATGTGTTTATAAATCATTGTGGCTTGGACACAAAGAAAACCTTTGCTAGTTGTCTCCATCATTGTCCTCTTTCACATGGATTTAGAGCCCTTTTAGACCAATAGGAATTGCAAGAGGGGCTCAATTTTCCTTCTCAAATAGCATACGGTATTCGAACGACAGATTTTTCTTACATTTTATATAGTATTTGAACCGCAGATTTTTCTTACATTTTACAGTGTAGGAGGTTCAATATTCTCACTGTAAAAAGCAGAAATGATCACAGCGAGATATATATTAAATCCTCTCCATGCCCTCCTCTCGGTCGAGTCCTCCCTCGTGACTTGTACACTGGCGCACCCTGTGGGATTATAAAGGAAAGCCCTCTTGTCGGCCCTACTATGGGTTTACACACCTTGATTGACAACATGACCTTGAATGAACGAGAAACCGATCCAAAGCACATCAACATGTAATGTAGAGTCGTATCTGGTCTATGAAATTTAGGAGTGAAAGCCAAACCCCAACCTAGGCTTTGTGATGTTGAGGATCAAGACTTTTGCCCCTGCAAGGTTACGCCCCAACAAGTAAGGTACTTCTTCTTGCTCTGAGTAGTAAATACTCGCGGAGTATTCAATTTTTTCATTAGAGCTTATATTGAAATATTTTGATTTTGTATCAAAGTTTGACAGCTCCCAATTCAAGTTTTTTTGTGATGCTCAGGAGCAGGACTTTCCTCCTTGCAAGGTTACTCCCCAACAAGTAAGGTACTTATTCTTGCTCACCCCAACAAGTGAGGTACTTCTTCTTGCTTCAAGCAGTAAATACTCACAGAGTATTCAAGTTTTTCATTAGAATTTATATTGAAATATTTAGATTTAGTATCAAAGCTTCACAACTTTCAACTCAAGTTTCCCAAGTTTTTCATTAGACCTTATATTGAAATATTTAGATTTCCTATGAAAGCTTCACAACCTTCAACTCAATATGTATTAAACTTGAACTCTTCCTTTTTCCTTATTGTAAACAACCTTGCTTGAGCCCACAACCCACCTTCTCGTATCCACTCCCTGCCCATCTCGGGCCTATTCCACCAGTGTCAAATTCTTTGTTGCTTGCATGTCAAAGATGTAATTGTTAAGTAGGTGAATAGATTAAGTTAAGTTAAGAAATGCTCAAGGAATTCTTCATCACCTAAATGAGAGAGGTATACAACACGGATCCTTTTTATTGATGGAAAAAATGAAATTTTCCCATAAAATTCATGTTTTTAATATTTTCAAAGTTTAATATATGATAATGACTTTGGTTATAAATGATTAACTTATTAGTATTATTTATATGTTCTATGTTTTATTTTTTTATTTTTTTATGTGGTTAATTAAGTGTAATTTAAGTAGTTGTGTTATATGGTTTATATTGTATTATATTTTTTTGCCTAGTTAAATAGGGTGATTAGATGTAATTTAAGTAGTGAGTAAAAATGGTTACTTTCTTACTCGAATTTAAATAATATTTTATAACATATTTATTTTTAATAAATTAATTGTAAATTGATTTTAAGATATCTTTATTTTTTTCACCATATTCTGTATTTATTAAATGATTATTTCAATCTATTGTTTTTCACCCATTGGCATATATAGTGATCTAGCCTTGGCTCAAGATGTCTACAACTCTTGAGTGGCCTATAATATTCAATTGCTTCACTATGGAATTCATATCCATGAAAATGTATGGACCATTGTATTTGAGTAAAGCTGCACAACATTGATTCTTCCTCATTTATATATGTTTTTGGTTTATGAGACTTGCATGAAGAATGATTCTCCTTTGAAAATTGAACCTTAACTTCTAGTAAATACAATGATAGAAAAAAAAGCTTCATAAAATATATTTGAAATCAACCAATATCAAAATTAAACTCAATTTGCAAATGAAAAGTTTCGTCACATTTAATCCCTTGTCCTCTTCTGTTAATATACCATACCTTCTTTCAAAATCAAGTGATATTTTAGAGGTAGACAACTATTTAGTTTTCACTGATTTCTTTTAAGTTTAGAGATAAATGTGATTGGAAATATACTATGTTATTTAACTTTTCTTTTTTTCCTTAATTGTAAACTTAAAAAACGCTATATAAATATAAACCTTTCTCAGGACTAGCCCTTCAAATTTAATCATTTCTCCCATTCTTCCTCGTCTGCAGCGCCCATCAGAGCGTTAAACTCTAAAGACATCTGGAAAAACTACCTCAAAACCGTTCTCTGCCGGCACCACTGATAGTCCAGTCAAAGGCAGTGGGCCAGACCCCAGAAAAAAAGCCGACAGCTCGAAAAAAACAAACAACTACCCCCGAAGATAAACTAAAGAAGCTTTCTCCCAGGAAAGACGCTGCCCAGCGCCGAAAACAAAACAATCCATCACCCTCAAAAAAACGCCGGAGAAATGGTAAAAAACAGGTACCCCATAAAATTATTTACGCAGAAATCTAACCAGAGCTAGTTATCGTCACTTCAGATTTGATATTCCCACTGTGATGTTCCCACTGTGCTAGTTACTTGATTTTTTCTAAGTTTATCTTTAAATCTAGTATGTTTTGATGTAATCTTTATTTACTTTTTCAGTTTGTAAGGTATTATACTTTCAAAGGTTTTAATAGATGGATTTGGAAAAGTAGGTTATATTTTGTTTTGATGATTAAGTTTATTTATTTTTTAATTTGTCTATGGTCAAATGTAATAAAATTTTATATTATATATTTTAATTGAAATTTATTTTAATAATAATAATAATAATTTATTTACTTAAATTATTTTAATATGATATTAAATAAGGTAAATTTGTGTTTCAAAAATTTAAAATTTTTAATTCATATAAATAAATAAATAAAGTCTATATATTAATGATAACGATTAAATAAGACAAAATGATTACACAAATGATTTTTTTAATAATAAAAAATGTAAAAAAATTATAAATATATATTTTATTATGTGAATAAATTTTTTATTTTATTAATTTAAAATTTATACATTTAAATATTTTTTTTATATCAAATTAAACAAAATAATTTTATATCAAGTAAAACAAAATAATTTTAAATATAAACTTTGAAAATAAAAAATATGCATAAAAAATTTATAATTTAAATAAAAAAAAATTATATCAAATAAAATAAATAATTTAATATCAAGCCAAATAAAATAATTTCAAATATTCCCAAATATGAACTTTTAATAACGATTGAAACTGAAAAAATATTATGCATAAATTTTCTTAGTGTAATATGAAAATTGCAACTCGCTTGGAAGGGGATGACCTCACTTTACCAAACAAATCACACCGCCATGTTAATTAAGTCAAAGAGTAAGGCCACACATCATTTTAATTAAGATAAAGATGATGATATTTGAGTGAAGGAAAGAAGAGTTGGGTGATAGTTTAGTCCCTGCCAAGTAATGCACTATGCTAAGTAATGGATTAAATTGTTATGCTACACTCATCCATTATCTTTGTTAGAGGACTCTTGACCACAAAACTAATACAATTATTGTAATCCATGTGTTGTCATACAACACTTGTTTCATAATAGGATGAGACTTTTTTAACTAATCTGTGTTAAGAGGTGTAATATTTGAAAGTGTAAATGTTTAAGTATTTAGTTAAATTGAATACAACATTTGTTTAATAATAGGATGAGATTTTTCTAACTAATCTATGTTCCTAGGTGTAAATACTTACAATGATCCTAAACATAACATGATCTATAATTAAGTGATATCTTCTAAAATTGGTTGACTTTAACTCTTTTTTAGTATCATTCAAATTATGTGTTGATCTTCTTTTCCAAAATATATAGAGATTGAAAAATATGGTTTTTCAAATTTATATAATTAAGCATACAATTTATATGGTTTTTCATATTTATATAATTAAACATACAATTTATATGGTTTTTCATATTTATATAATTAAACATACAATTTATAATTAAAATATAAATTTAAGTTATTCTTTTTATTCTATTGAATTCTACACAAACATTAATTTGGCTTTCAATGAATTTTTTAAGTATTATCTTTTATTATGAATAATAAATCATTTTGAAGAATGATTTTAATTTTAACTATAAACATAGACAATAAATAATCTATGGTAAAGAACTTTTTAAAAAAGCAATGATATTAAAGTCCACAAATCTATGTAGTACCGTGTATTACTATACAGTTCTAGATAAATAATTTATAAAAAACTATAAAACATAGTTTGCTTTGGTTTTCCTTTTCTCTTGCCACCATACTCATTGACAAAGCAAAGCAAATTGTTGGTCGAACTATTAATGTGAATGTATTGGTTGCACTAGTGCATTTAAAAATGTGCAAGTGCCGAAAAGATGGAGGACATAATACCACAAGCCGTCGGAAGCAGCAGCTGGTAAATTCATAATAAGGATGAATGTGAACTCTGTAATAATTCCAAACTTAACTTTTATTAAATGTCATAAAAAACGATTTTACTTTACAATTTACAGTGTATGGTGGGAGAGAATTTCATAGGCAAAAACAGAGCCAAATGAATGCCCCTCTACCCACTTCAATGTCGTTCAGTAAAATTAGATAATCATTTAAACTCGATTTGTATCAACATTAATTACAATGAAGAGTCATTTATGCTACAATTGGTATGTTATGGGTGCCTAGAGCATTCATCACCCCTACACCAATTGGTATATTATGGGCACTCACATTGTTAATATATTTAATACTAATCCTTGCGATGTACAGTGGAGCTCAAACATTGGACAAACATTGGATAATGAAGTTAGTGTATTAATTATGTTAATTATTTCTCCTAAATGTCTGACACCTCCTAGCCATATAATGACGTCTGCCACAAGTCGACTTTTATTCCAAAAACATAAGCATAGAAAAAATCCTTAGGCTTCTAAAATCTAAAATAATCATCGGTTTGAATTACAGTTTGCCAGAACTTTTGCCAGAAAGTGCATTGACAGACCCCCTTTCCATATGGAAAACCACCAACAAAAAACTATCACATGCATTAAATATCGATAGGACTCCGTCACATGGTCTGCAATAAGACCCAAAGTTCATACCCAATAAAAATAAAGATAAAATACAATTAATTTTATTCTTTAATAAATAAAATAAAAACTATGGTCAACTAACAAAATAATATGTATTCAATGGTCAATCGATTGCTATAGTCCCTCAATATCTTCCACACGGACTAATAATATGTTAGTAAGAGTTGTTATAGTCCCTCGATGTCTTCCACAAGGACTAATAATATGTTAATAAGAAGTGCACGTTAAACGTAGACACTCCATTAACATAATTTTTTATAAAATGTAAAGATTTTTAAATGATATTAAATAATTAATACAATATAAATTATATGAAGAAAAAACATAATCACCATGTAAATAATAAATCATATTAATATCACCATTATCACCATGATATGAAATAAATCATATTAATATCACCATTATCACCCTGATATGAAATAAATCATATTTACATTAATAATTTATTGATATTAGATATTAATTTGATATTTAATTTTGTTATAAATTTAAAATTAAATTATTATTATTATTATTATTATAAATTTAAAATTATATTATTATTATTAAATTTAATATTCACACAACATTAATACAATCATGTTTTACAAACAAATTTTTTTTTTTAAAGATAAGCAAAGTTTGAAATTAAAAGCCATGAAGAAAATAAACTAGATATATGCTTCACCTGCCTCAACCATAAAATATTTTTAACAGTGAAATAAAGAAAGATGCTTTCACATTAACGAAGGGTCCATCACGCAACACCAACATCTTTCAACTCTTGGAATATGGGAACTATTTCAAAAGGCTTAACGCTGATTAAGCAACATCTCTACAACCCTTAATCCTCTCCTTTTCGGCAACCTTGGGGTAAGAGCCAGACCACGGTTAACTTTAACAATGGCATACAGGCTGGCGTGGGGTTCAGAATCCCAGTGCCATGCCGCGGTGTACGGGACAGGTTAGTCAACGGCAAGATAGAGAACTTTCCAGGACTCGATCTTTTAAAAAATTAAAAACGGTCAGTGAAGGCCGCCGCCGCCGGCTCGAGAATAAGAGTCTCAGTTCATTCACCAATCAAAAGAGAAATAAATAAAATTAAATATTAAAAAATAATAATAAAATAGAATGCTTAATGTAAAACTATGAAAAACGAGCAGAGTCTGAAAAAGAGAGATGTAGAAAACGCTCTGCAAAACCCTAGCCGCTTCGTAAGATCGATCACCGGACTTCAAGCACAGACGCCCCCGCGCAACCTCACTAGCGTGACAGCCCCACACTCAGCCTTCACTGTCACAAGGGTATGGCGGCAGAAGAGGGGGGGAAACCCCCCTCTTACCGCAATGTAGCGGCCAATGACAAACCAAGAGCAAGAACAATGCGACCCACTTTCGAGCCATCGTCGCAGCTCAGGGACCAGATCCTAGCCAGAGAGAAGAATCCCAGAGCGAAAATGGAAATAGAAGCAGGAACCTCTCAACCAAGGCCGCCGAGAAGCTGGGAACCAGGCCAGTGCATACCACAAATGGAGAAGCCACCAAAATACCTCATTAGTTCAACCCGGGTTGGAGAACATATGCAATTTATGAGAGAGCATGCCCTCATTGGAAAATTTCTAGGGCTCTGGCCAGCAGAAAGAGACCTATACAAATGGATCAAGCACTGGTGGAACCCCAAGGGGGACTACAAGCTCCAACTCAGCTCCAAGGGTTTCTTCACCATCATTCTATACAACTTAGAAGACAAAGACCGAATCTTTGAAAATGGGCCTTACTTCTTCAACTTGACAGGGTTGTTTCTCCGCTTTTGGACAGAAAGATTCAGCCCGGACAAAGAAGACTTCACCATGGCCCATGTATGGATACGCCTATACTCACTCCCACATGAGTTCTGGTTAGAAGAGATCCTCATGGGCATCGGGAATACCCTAGGACAATATGTGAAGGCTTCAGAAGCCACGAGGCAACGAAAATACACCTCATACGCCAGAATATGTGTTTACATGAACATATCCAAAGCACTGCCTGGGGCGGTAACCCTAGAATACCAGGATGAGGACTGGCTACAAACCCTGGACTATGAGCATATACCATTCAGATGCAGAAGATGCCATGAGCATGGCCATCTCTATAAAGACTGCCCCATCCTCAAGCAAGCCGTGAAAGCAAACGAAACCCAGCAGAAAGATGGCTTCACCACAGTAGCATCAAAAAGAAGGAACCCACCAAGGAAGCAGAGAGTGACGAATAGGCCAAACATTGCCACTAAGAACTCTTACGAGATCCTGGAGCAGCTCCCCGAGGATGAAGAAGTTCAAGACCCGCACAAAAACCCTCAGCAACCGCAAACAACCGACCCAAATCCCGACCCCAATCCTTCAACAGGCGAGACCCACTTGGGCGATAAAGGAGAAGGCGACGGAGACACCCCAATGGTGCTGGATGATCGGGATCTGGCAGGAATAGATCTTGAGAAGATGGAGGAGGCTCTGAACCAAAAGAACCTGCAGACCCTCCCTGAAGAGAAACTCCTCAAGGTACACAAGGTCTTCCTTAACTCCTGTGTAGGGTCCGCAGCACGCTTGGGTATAGCGATGGACTTGAACTCTGGCACAAAGAGAGCCCTACGTGAAAACAAACGGCGAGGGAGGAAAACGGCACTGCAACTGATAAAGGAAGCAGGTAACCTCATGATAAACTCAGGTCAGATACACAAGCTTTCGGAGGGATACCTCCACTCAACACCTCCCTCTTAATGATGAAGATCATCACATGGAATATCAGAGGACTAAATGGTAGATCCAAGCAAAGGATCCTATGAGAATGCATCATGGCAGAGAAACCAGATATATTGCTTCTCCAGGAGACTAAATGTCGAGGAACAGAAGCTGAAACAATTTCTCAGCGTGTATGGCGAGAATGTAACTCCATCACGACGGACTCCACAGGAGCCTCAGGTGGCCTAGCCATCCTATGGAACCCATCCAATGTAACTATCAGCAAACCCTTTACAACAATAGGCACCATCACTGCCCACTTTGAGGTCATGGGCACGAACCAGGAAGGAGCCATCACAAATGTTTATGGGCCACAAAGCAGCCAGGACAAGGACAAATTCATGCAGAGACTCGAGATGATCAAGAACCTGGTAGCAACCCCGAATTGGATTTTAGGAGGCGACTTCAACATGATCCTGACACTGGAAGAAAAAACTGGAGGTAACAAAAAACTTGAGCAAGACAGTGGTAAGTTCAAAGCTCTCATTGATCATTTAAAATTAGTAGATATTGAGAATAGCAATGGCATCTTCACCTGGTCCAATCGCAGATCAGGCAGCCAGCATATTGCCTGTCGACTGGATCGCTTCTTGGTAACAGAGGAAATTATGGAATCAGACTCTCATCTGGAAAGCCTCATCTTACCAAAAGCAGGCTCAGATCACTGGCCCCTGGCTCTACAATTAGATTTGGGGGAACCGCCCAGATACAAGCCTTTTCGCTTCGAGAAATTTTGGTTAGCACATCCGGACTTCAAGCGACTAGCCACATCCTGGTGGGAACAGGCAGAAATTGACCATGGTACCTGTATGTATAAGCTCCAACAGTGACTAAAGAACTTCAAACAAAAGCTAAAGCTTTGGAACAAAAACAGCTTTGGCAATATATTTCAAAGCATAAAGACCATAGAAAGCAGATTGGAGGAGATCCAAAAAACCTTCATCTCTGGAGCACGAACCGCTGAACTAACGGAAGAGGAGGAACAACTTCAGATGCAACTAGAAGAAAGGCGAAAGCAGGAGGAAATCTTATGGAAGCAAAAGTCCAGAGTGCAGTGGCTCAAAGAGGGAGAGAAAAATACAAAATTCTTCCACAGAGCCATGATGCACAGAAGACATGTCAATAGGATCACGCACTTAGAAGACAGTCAAGGCAACTTAACCAGGGAACACTCAAAAATAGAGGAGGAACTACTCAAGTACTACCAAGACCTTCTAACTGAGCCGCAGCAGGACAGAACGGAGGCAATCAGAAGAGTAACGAGCCACATACCGGCACTAGTCACACCAGAACAGAATGCAGCCCTAACTCGACCCATTACTCAAGAAGAGGTCGACCAAGCAGTAAAAACCATGCCCGCAGGAAAAGCTCCAGGTCCAGATGGGTTCACCATGGATTTTTTCCACCATTGCTGGGACCTGGTCAGGAGGGACGTGTGGGAAGCAGTAGAAGAATCAAGAGCCTCAGGCCTAGTGCTACCAGCCCTAAATGCCACCTTCCTCACCCTCATTCCGAAGGAGGAACGTGTCACCAATCCCAAACAGTTCAGACCCATAGCCCTGTGCAACGTCATTTATAAAGTTATCACTAAGGTCATTGCTACTAGACTCAAGCCCATCTTGTCGTTCCTCATCTCCAAGGAGCAATCAGGGTATGTAGAAGGAAGACAAATTATGGACAGCGTCATCCTGGCTCATGAGATCATACACTCCCTCAAGACTTCAAGAACACCAGGTATGCTTATCAAACTTGACCTCTCAAAAGCCTTCGATCGGGCCAGCTGGCATTATATAAGAGCGGTCCTAGTCTCTTTTGGCTTTGACCAGGCTTGGACAAATTGGGTCATGCAACTCACCTCCTCCGCCTTCTTTTCCATCTTAGTGAATGGTGTACCTTCAAAGCCTTTCTCGCCTTCAAGAGGAATCCGTCAGGGGGACCCCCTATCCCCTTTTCTGTTTGTCCTTATTGCGGAAGGTCTAGGACGCTACATCAAAGAAGCGGTAAATGAAGGCTCCCTTAAAGGCCTTCCTCTGCACAACATTTAGCCTGCACCCTCTCATAGCCAATTCGTATATGACACCCTTCTCATGAACTATCCCACCGTCCAAAAAGCCGTCAAACTCAACTCCATCCTCTCAGACTTCACCGAAGCTTCAGGCATGTCACTCAACCTGGACAAATCCAAACTCTATTTTTTCAACACCCCGGCCCCTGTCCAGCGTAATATATCCAGACTTCTGGGGATACCTAGGAGCTCCCTTCCGTCCAATTATCTAGGGGTACCTCTCAGTGGAGCGGCGGCCTCCACCATCTCCTGGGACAGCCTTCTCCTCTCCATTGCGAACAGGTTACACAATTGGACTTTCAGACCTCTCAACATAGCCTCCCGGTTGGTTCTCCTAAAGTCAGTTTTGCAAGCGCTACCCACCTACCTCTTCACAACCCTGGCGGCTCCCAAAAAAGTTATCAGAGCTATTAAAACCTTGCAGCAAAACTTTCTCTGGAGCGGACACCAACCAAATAAGAAATGGGCGCTAGTCAACTAGGACAAACTTTGCATGCCAAAAACTCAAGGAGGACTGGGACTCGGAGACCCAGGGAAACTCAATCAAGTAATGGGAGCCAAAATCTGGTGGAGATGGCTGAAGAACCCGACAGCAGCCTGGGCACAACTATGGAGAAGGAAGTACGCCCCACTCTCTGCGGAAGATCAGCTAATCAGGCACAATGAACACATACAAGGCTCCAATATCTGGAATACAGCTTGGCAAAATCAAACTCTAGTGCAAAACCACGCCTTCTAGGAGCTAAGAGACGGAGGTAGTGCCCGGTTCTGGCAAGACTCCTGGCAGCAACTCAAACCACTGGACACAATGGAAGAGCTAGCCGAGCTCAAACGGGCCCTTCACCAGAATGCCCACCTCAAAGTTAAAGATCTATGGATACCACAAATATCACAGCAAAGGTGGCGCCAATGGAAGACCTCTCATCAAGAACTCGGGATCCCTTACACTCTCGATCTGTAGCATTGGCATTCACAAGTAGCCAGCCGGAAGATACTCCATAGGGGGGGACCAGACATCTTGAGGTGGGGGTACACCACAGCTGGCACTTTCACCATTAAAGAAGCTTACTCTTTGCACGCAACCCATCAGGATGCTAGAAAGGAGCACATCTGGACCAAAATATGGAATCCTGCTCTATGGCCCAAGGTCTCTACCTTTCTGTGGCTAGTGGCGCACAACTGGGCTCTAACTTGGGATAACCTACGGAAGAAGGGCTTCATTGGACCCTCCATTTGCGTCCTATGCTCACAGCAGGAGGAAACCAAAGAGAACCTCTGCAATGGATGTCATTACAGTCAACGGATTTGGGACTACGGAGCTCAAATCATGCGCAAATCCAATCGAAACCGAGGCAGCATCAATTGTACAATTGAAATCTGGGACAACATCGCATTTTGTAACCCAATTCTAAACCTCATTTGGAATCTGCTACCGGGATTCGTCCTTTGGCAGATCTGGAAGGAATGAAACAAGAGAATTTTCCATTCTCTACCTTCCCCTCCTGAAGCCACTTGGGAGAAAGTCAGATCCCTGATCGCAGAAACAATCAAGACCAAATCTTGGGCGGGCGAAGATTGGCAATGCAGCCCGGAGGAGCAGAGTATCTTGCAAAACTAGCAACCAATTCTAGGCAACCATCTGGCAACTAGAAGGCATAAGGCTCAACCCACCAGTCCCACTAACTGGACTCCCCCTCCAGAACACTTCATCAAAGTAAATTTTGATGGAGCCTTTAAAGGCAACCCAGGACCAGCAGGATATGGGGCAGTGCTCAGGAACCCAGAGGGGGAAATCCTAGCTCTAGACACAGGATACATTGGAGACACGACCAACAATGTAGCCGAGCTAACATGACTTCTAAGAGGACTTCAAACAACAATCACCAAAGGTCATCAAAGGATAATCCTGGAAGGGGACTCACAAATCATCATCAGATTAGTCACCAGAATCCTCCATGGATGCAACCCTGACAAAATCACACCGAGCTGGAGACTTCATGGCCTGCTTGCAGACTTTGGTCACCACTTACAACCCCATCTCAGTATCATCACTTCCCATATAAAAAGAGAAGCAAATAAAGTGGCTAACAGACTAGCTAACGAGGCAATTGAAAAGGGCGAGGAACACTTAAGCTGGGAAGGCCCAAGATCACCAGCTCCAGAAATCCTCACTCGTTGTCAAGCCTTAGCCATCAGTGATCTTCACTCCCCGGATGGGGTGACACGCGGAGCGATAATGCCACATGGGAATGCACCAGGACGCGGACTTAATGAATCAACGAGCCATTACACCACGGCCATTAACCTCGCATGAGTCTGCGCAGAACCATAGACATGATGCGGCCCCTCGTGCAAGGGAAGGGTACCCCTCACCAGCACATTAACAAGCAGCCTTTAATGGCGTTGATTGCAATAGATATGGCTTTAGCGCTCATTTGTTTTGGCGACAATTTGTTTCGGGAGGCTTCTAGCTCGCAGGCAAACCAGAGCTGTGGCGACCTCTCTCTCGCCTCCCTGTCACAGTGGCTGGACTCGGCACCCTCGCCTTTCCTCCGGAGCAATTCGTCAGGCAACCGTGGCATTGGGACCTCTCACTGCACTCTCGCCATGCCACGAATTCGAGGGAAACCACGTCGTGAAGCGGCCTGGTATGCAGCAGCGTCGCAGCGTAAACGAAAAGAGCAATTGGAGGCAGCAATGGCGATAGTGGCTAGACGAAGGAAGCATAGACCACGCACGCCTCCTATGGCGTACGTGGAGGAGGTTGTCCTGGAGGGAGGTCTGCCCAGTCCGCCTGAGAATTTGTTCATGGTACCGGAGAATTGGCACCCGAGTACGAGCTTCGACTCTTATAGCACATGGAAGCCAGCATGCAATGTGTTCGACCCTGCAACAGACAACACAGCTGCGCCTTACTCCCCCTGTTACATTAAAGAGGAAGCTCCCCCCGAACCTACCGTGGATGCAAAGGACACAGACCGCGCTCGACACGAGAACAGGATACCGGCGGAGACCACCGCCAGCGAGGATTTCATGGGAAGCAACCATTCAGACCAACCACCTTCAGCCGACTGGGTATGCCTCAATCTTGTTTTCGAGATAAGGGAAAAGCTGGATGATCAAATCTTCCGTCTAGGACGTATGGACCAGCGGCTCGACATGTTCTTTGTCGCCCATTCCAGAGCATCATCAAAGAAGCAATGTCCAACCTGCGCAAGACCCTACTCATTCCCGGCGAGATGGAGGCACTCCGAGGTCTAGGGAAAGCAGCTTGGTACAGAGGTCACGCAATGCTTAAAACTTGGCTCTGGTTTTGGTGTTGTTATTTCATTTTATGTCTTAGGATAGCTAGATACCAGGTTATTTTAATGCTAGCTAGCAAAAACAGTTTTAAGTTTGCAACTGTAGGTCCTGGTTTCCTTCGGGCAGGACGTCGCACCGTTAACTCTGTTAATTCTGATCACTCTGCACACTATGTGACAAATGGACATGGATGCCCAGCTATCCTAGTTTCCTGCTCAGGCAGGACAGCTGGCATCCTCTACAGTTTTGTATTTTGGCTACTTTTGATATAGTAATATAACACGTATCACCCCTTTTTTATTTAAAAAAAAAAAAATTGTAAAACTATGAAAAACATGCATAAATTTTTAGTCAACTAACAAAGTAATATGTATTCAACGTGAATCGATTGCTATAGTCCCTCCGAACAGGATGACAGTCTTTTCACATTGTTTCAATAAAATTTGGTATTTTAATTTTGAAAGGTTCTTGGTCTAAAAGTAAGTTTATAATTTTATGGGTTATAATTTTATTAATCTTTTTTAATGTTGATGTTATATTTTTATATTAATAAATTAGTTTAAAGTTTTTTTAGAAAAATATTTAATTTTTATTAAAAGAAATAAAAATTACATAGAACAAATATTTAGTTTAAAAACTTTTTAAGAGGAAGAAAGATGCTATAATAATGGCTCTCTAATAGCGATCCTAAAAACAAAGAAATCTATATAAAAAAAAAAAAAACAACCACCAATCTGAAGGAGAAATTGCACAGATAGAAATAGACCAAAAAAAAACTTGGATGGACCAGGCCAGAGTGGTAAAAAATAAATCCCTCAAGATCCGGATTCGGAGGGACATCAAAACAAAAGGACCTACAACCACATAAGAAAAAGCCATAAACTACACGCCCTTAAGCAGACCTCAAAGTGATGACTAGGACAATAGGTCAACACTGCACACCCAAAGAGAAAGGACCTCAAAGCTCTAACTCAAACACTCAAAAAGAAGCAGAACCCCAACAACCACTCCACAAAAAACCAGATTCAGAAGGGAAAAACGTAGGGACCCCCATCCACCAAGCCATTGGGAAAACCCTAACTTTGCATCAATCCCTGAATGAACCAACAAGAATGGATTGGCTAGATCCAACCCCTAAGAATCTTCTAGAAAAAAAACTCTAAGTGCACTAAAGATTGAAACAACATAAGACTAAAACTCCATGGATGACTGAACAAGCAACAAACCAGATATGTAACTTAATCCATAGGATAAGACACAATGCACTAGACGGTGCGCCCACATGCCGAGCAACATATCAGAATCAAACATATCTAAGCAAAGGGAACGCGTTCACCAAGCAACCCACCGATCGAGAAGAAGAAAAGCCGAACCGACCTAGAGAAAACATGGCCACTAACAGGGCGCGAGAGAGGAGATGGAAAAACCACATCCACACAGCGAGACCAGGCTTATTCTAGGGTGCAAACATTAGATCTGAAACTGGGAAGAGGACTCAGATCCAACACTGCCTCGACCACCCAAAAGAAGGCGAGTTGTGAAAAAAGGAAAAGAACAAGAAAATAAACTATGGCTCTACGACTAGGGTTTCCCTAGCCGCAGAGCCCACTGCTCCATTATTTTAGGAAAGTGATATCATGATCAATAAATTAGTTTAAAGTTATTTTAATTTTAGATTTATTATGTTTAAAAAGGATTTTTTTTTTATTTGTAATTTTGTTTTGAAGTTTTTATTTAAAAAAATATCATTTCAATAATTCTTTTCTACACATGATAGATTTGGAATTAAGATGAACTTGCTCTATCAACTTCACATATTTATAATTGATTTCTTATTGAAGTAGATATAAAAATATTGTATTTATGAGTAATATTGTTTTTCATTAATAAAAAAATTTAAATGTTATTTGTGAATTCCATTCATATTGAACATGAAATAAATTACACATCTTTTTCATATTATACAAAAATAAAAATAAAAAATAAATTATTAAAAATGTTATAATTTTATAAATTAAAAAATTATTTTGTTTTAAAAATAGTGAGAACAAAGCATAAATGAAGAGAAAAATAGTTATAAAACTCATGACAAAATAAAGAATGAAAAGGATAATCTATGGATTTGAACTTGTGGCCTCTTAAAAAGAAACACATGTAACAAATATATATTTATTATTAGCTATTGAAGCCCTTTTTGGGTCTTGTTAAAACAAGGGAGAGTTACAAAACAACATAGTAATTTTTTTTATTATATTATAACATTTATTTATTGATATGTAAACTACTTTGAATATTCTATATTAAAACATGTCTACGATTACAATGAGATTACGTTTGACTACATAACTATTTTGTAATCATGCCAATTAGATTCTTTAAATTCTTTAAGTATTGTGACATGAAACATAATTACAATAGAAAAAGCATACATATATTGGAACACAAATTTTACATTGAAAAATGGATATAAGAAAACTCGTCATTCACAATAAAGGAATGTTAGATCAATTTTCTAGGAATTCTTTATCACTGGTATGAAATAAGAGATACGTGCACAAGTCTTAATGGCTCATCCTACTACTTGGTTAGAAATCTCTCAAAGAGCCTAAAAAATGCAAAAGGTGGTAAATTTTCAAATTTAAAAGACACCCTTTATTCCCCATCCTCATCCCACCGTCTCTACTCCTCTCCATGTCTTAGATGTTGTGTTTTAGCCATCATACCCTTGATACACCTCTCATAATGACTTTGAACACTTTGTAAACTTACAAAACTACATCGATAATCCATACCCTCTTCTTGGTAGCCGAACAAGAGTACATGCACACTTCCCCTTCAGTAAAGGTGTGTACACCTCAAAAAGTGGCAAAAAATATAAAATATACGAAAATTACATGCTCTCAAGTGAGGTTTATGGGAAAAATACTTCTATAACTCCCTAAAATTGTACTCAACTCTCTCCAACAAACTTGAACTGGTATAAAAGGATGATTAAATAGAAGGAATGAGTATAGGAACTATCAGTAACAAAGTTATCCACTTGTCATAATAGTTAAGAGGTTGTTATTTCATGAGGTTTTTATGACATTCTTCCCACAAGGAGCCCTTATTCCTTGATTACTTTTTCCATTTCTTGATTTGAGCCCTAAGACCCCCTAGTCTTCTTCAATCTTGCGTGGAGAAGGTTGTCGGATTTTTGAAGTCGTCCTAAGTGGATCAGGGTTGGAGGAATCAAAACAATAATTACAGAAGGTGTCGACAATAGATCATGTATAGATTTTGTACTATACAATCCCTTACTGGTACCCACTAGACCTTGGGTGATCCAGGTGGATATTTTTGGCCACCCACACGATTCCACTTGGACCCCCACCATTGTTTCTTTAAGTTTTTTAGTTTCCTTAATTGTAGCACAATTTACTATTTTTTGCATTTTTTCGGGTCCTGAACTTCTGAAGCCGTTTTGAGGCCCTAAATGACGTTTTTAGGCATCAAACCTACGATTAAAATGATTTTGTTTCGGACTTGATATTCCAGATAGATCTTTCTAATGATGTATCATGTGCATCAAAAAAAGATAGTATGCCAAAGTTACGACCCTGGGAAATTGATGTACCAATTTACCCCAACGGGGCCCATATTCTGGCTTTTCATTTTCTAGGGTTAGGTTTTTGGATGTTTAGGTTTTTTCATTGTTTCTCAATAATATTTTGGCCTTGGAGCCTCATTGTAACACAGAGTTCAGAGGCATGTAGCCACCACATCTCTTCTCAGAGATAAGCTACCAACACCCTAGCTAGTTTATTTCCATTATGTCTGTAAACAAATTTTAGTTCTTTGATATTAATGAAAGGAAGTGTCATTTCTGCTGCATCTTTGTATTTATGGTTATTTGTGTATTTTGTTGCATTCCTACATAAATTTGGATCAGTGGTATCAGAGCGTTCTTCTCTTTCTCGATCCTTCTTTGCATGTCTCCAAAGAGGTCGGGGTATAAGGAGTTAGGGCTCAATATGGTTGAACCTTTGCAAGATCAGCCTCGCAAACCCCGATGGTCACCCATGGGGGACAAAAAGAAAGATGAGGGAGTAGGAGATCCTATCAAAATATTGCTCGAGGAGGCCCTTGAAAAACAAAGGAATGCGATGATGGATAACTTCGCCCAGATCCTTCAACAATTGCCCATTGGCGGCACATCTGCATCCAACAACCACTCTGGAGGTGCAACCCCTTTTAAGGTACAAGTAAACTTTGACATTTCCATATTTGATGGCCGAATAGATGCAGAAGTTGTAGATAGATGGTTGAATCTATTAGAAGGATATTTCTCGATTCATGACTTTTCCGACCAGGAGAAGATTATTTTTTCACTACTCAAAGCCGCCCCCCATGTCAAGGACTGGTGGGAAACCTACTGTGAAAAAAAGGACAAGGAGGAACCCTCTCTGTTATCGGTCGTACCCACTTGGAATTATTTCCGAGATGCCATCAAGGAACAATATTATCCCATGGAGAGCTATGAGGACAAGTACATACAATGGGTTGCGTTGCGGCAACAAAGGGATCAAGATGTGCATGAGATGACGAATCTCTTCCATACCCTGCGCACAAAGTTGGGTATCGAAGATTCAGAGAAAAAATTGGTGTTGAAGTACCACAATTGTCTGCACAGATACATTAATGAGGAAATGGAGTTCCTCGACATCTCCTCGCTTGGAACGACATACCGGTATGTTGCCAAGATTGAGTAGAAATTCAAATAGAAGAAGCGAGTCTTTGGATCTGCGAATCAAAAGCAAGCGAAAGGTGCACCCAAACCGCAGAACAAAGGACAAAGCCTGTAATATCCCTAAGGTCGAAACTCAATTGTAAATGTAAATGCAAATGTACTTAAGCTGGTGAGTTGTTTGATATCATTGTTTATGCACCTTTCATGGCATAGTGTGCACATGTACTACGCAATAAAATGATGAAGTGTGCACATTTCAGGATACCGCGCGCAACAACTTAAGTGGGTGCGATATTGAGGCCAGGGAGCCTTTGTGTTTATGTTTTGTTTGATAGGTTGGTGAACAATTTGTTATAAGCTATGATGCTTATGTTTTGATTAGGCCGGAGAGCCTAGATGTTAAAGGCTAGTGCGTCTGTTTTTGTATTTATCTCATAATTAATATAAAATGCATCGCTACGCGTAGACCGACCACGATAAAAGAGATGGGGGACTAAACTCCACTAGTTAGGGAAAGGGAGGGTCTAAAAGTTAAGGAAAATGGGCTAAGCTAGGGAGCTTAATCCAAAGAGGAATATTATATTAATATTTCTTAAAACATAAAGTATGGATAATTATTTTACCCTAAGTTTCAAAGTTGGGTACAAGTGGGCTAAAGTAGCTTCCAACATGACAAGTGTCAAGTTGGGGACATGCATACATATTGTTGGGACTTAGTTCATTTCCGGGGATCTTTCCATCATTCTAGGCATCATTCGGTCATCCATTCAATCATCCATGAGCATTCACACACCCATTGAGCTATCCTCCATACCTTCATGTCACTGTACCTGAACCTATATCCAGATCCATATATGTTTGTGTACTTGTTAGCTTGGGAGATGGACTGAAGAAGCAGGTTGTCAAGTCCATGGGATATTGAAGAGGCAGGTTGTCAAGTCCGTGAGCAATTTCTCTATGGATAAGAGAATTGTTGGGGAATTGATTTCCTGAAGGTGCTAAACTACAGCTGCAGGGCTCTAAGACTTCATGTCTGGCCTGTTGTTAAAGCTCTGGAAAGGAAGTGGGGCAACCAAGGGACTATTGAGCAGAGAAGGGGCACACTTCCTGGGGTGGGAAAGACATGTGGGGAATGAGGGACTATAGGGTGTTAGTTGAGTGAGCACCTGGACAGAGTCTTTCCTGTTGTCCGTGAGCCTTTAGCCTGGTTAGGAATCCATTTACCCAGGTGGAGTTTAGTCCCAACTCGGGGGTGACTCACTGTTGAGAGTGATGAACAGTGTGGTCTAAGGCTAGGAGGTTCGTGGAAAGTTTGCACGCAGTTGGTGATATTCTTACAAAGATAAGTGTCATTTTTGTGATAAAATTACATGTTGCATTGTTATTTACATGTTTATTTTTATGGGTTTATCCTATGTGTGATTATAATTGTCTATATGTTTATGGGTATTTCTTGTATATGTTGCATGTATATGGTTATTATTATTTTAGTATGAAACTGTGCATTACATAATGCATTTGTCTTTTTGCATTTTATATGTAAAGCTTCCGCAAGAGTTATGTGTGCATATGTTTTGATTGCATGCATTTCAAGAAAATATTTGGGACACATATCTCAGTTGGGTGTTGAGTATGCTACCGTATGTTCCGCAAAGAGAACAAGAGCATTCTCTGGCATAGCATGGCCCGACATGGATGGTCGGGGACGTTACAAGGCCAAGGCATGGCGGCTCAAGACAACCTGCCAAAGCTGCAAGCAAAGAACAACATTGCAAAGCCGAAGAAGGACACGAGAAAGTGGTGTGAGTTCCACAAGAGCTCCACTCACAACACAAGTGAGTGTTGGGCCAAGAAGTCACTGGTGGCTGAGATGAAGGCTTCTGAATTAGATGCATGCTCTGACACTGAATCAGAACCCAAGAAGGGGAATGACATAGGGAAGCAGATTATCGATGCGGAGCCCAACGTCGTTGTTGCCACCACGAAGATCCAAAAGGAAAAACCGATAGATCTATAGGAGGAGGAGCATCTCTTCCACTCCCAGATGTGGGTAAAGGGTTCCCCGTTATAGTTCATTGTCGAAAGTGGGATCCAAAAGAACCTCATTTCAGTAGAGGTCATGAAGCGGTTGGGCTTGCCGACCACATCACACCCACAGTCGTACACCATCGAGTGGCTTCACCAAGGATGGGATCTCCGCATCAGCCAATAGTGTCGCCTTCCCTACAGCATTAGGCCCTTCACCGATGAGGTATTATGTGACATTGCTCCTCTTGATGTTTGTGATGTATTATTAGGCCAACCATACTTTTGGAAGCGACATGCTATGTATGAGTCCCGACATTGTGTTGTTATTGTTACCTTGGGAAATAAGTTGTACAAGATACCAGAGGTGCCACCGCCTGCCGCTATCTCTTTGGTTACTACAAAACAATGCAATAAGCTCATTTACAAAACCAATAAATTTGTTTTCCTAATGATCCACCCTCAGGGAAAGAAGAAGACTATGGCCACGACCTCCACATAGGGCTCCTCCGCATGACAAAAACAAATGGACAAGGTCGTGGAGGAGTACCAAGACATCTTCACCTCACCCACAGGGGTGCCTCTGCACTATCAGGTCAAGCATCCCATCAATCTGACCCCAGGTGTGTCATTTCCCAATGGAACGATCTATCAACACTTTGTTTTGGAGAACAATGAAATCAAGAGGCAAATTCAGGAGCTGCTATAGAAAGGTCACATCCGACCAAGTTCATCGCCCTGTGGGAGCCTGATCGTGTTGGTGCAAAAAAATGATTGGACTTGGAGACTCTGTATTGACTATCGGGCGTTGAACAAGATCACTGTCTAGAATAGGTACCCAATCCCATGGATTGATGACCTTCTGTACCAACTCAAAGGGAAGAAATATGTCAGCAAGATCGACTTGAAGTCTGGGTATCACCAGGTACCAATCGAACCATCTGATGTGCAAAAGACTACCTTCAAAGCTAAGGAGGGACTTTTCAAATGGTTGGTCATGCCTTTCAGGTTGACAAATGCTCCTACAACCTTCATGAGGTTGATGGATGATATATTGCAGCCATTCACCAACTCATTTTTAGTAGTGTACTTGGATGACATCCTGATCTTCAACAAGACTTGGGAAGAGCACCTCCATCACATCCGACAGGTCCTCCAAACACTGCGAAAACACAAGTTGTGTGACAATTTGGAAAAGTGCACTTTTAGTATGACCCAGGTTCAGTATCTGGGATGCATTGTTGATGAGCGTGGGGTGCATGTGGATCCAACCAAGATCCAAGTCATCTGGGATTGGCCAGCCCCAACCACTCTAACAAAGCTCCACATCTTTTTGGATCTTGCTAATTTCTATTGTACGTTCATGTTGAGATTCTCTCATATCACTTGGCCCTTAATTCAAGTCACCAAGGGAGGAGCGAAAGAAAAATTATTTTGGTTGGAATCTCAACAAAAGGTGTTCATAGAATTGAAACATCGTCTTTGTTGTGCCCCAGTGCTCACATTACGAGACTTGCAACGACCATTTGAGATTGAGACATATGTCTCTGACTATGCTATTGGGGCATTTCTTACTCAACAGGGGCATCTAGTGGCATATCACAGCGAGACACTGTCTGACACAGTCCGAAAGTATCCGACTTATGACAAAGAAATGTATTCCATTGTGCAGGCTTAGCGACAATGGAAGCATTACATTTTGGGTAAGGAAATGATCATCCACACAAACCACCAACCCCTGCAATTCATACAGACACAAGGGAAGTTGCATAATGATTTCCATCAGAAGTGGTCCACATATCTGCAATAGTTTCATTTGAACATCAAGTACAAGAAGGGAAACACCAATAATGTTGTAGACTGCCTCAGCCAACCACCGATCGTGGCGATAACCACCGTGCTCAACTCTTATGGGAATGAGACTTTTGATTGGCCGCTTCTCTACAAAAGTGATCCAGAATTCGACCACACATACAAGACGCTTTTGGAGAGTAACCAAGTTCCAAATTTTCACCTCTAGGATGCACCACTATGTCACCTGGGACACCTTTGTGTTCCTTCAAGCGAGCATGCAAAGATGATTTGGGAAGCGCACTATAGTCAGGTCGCTAGGAATTTCAGGGTCGAGAAAACAGTGGCAGTACTGCAAAAGTATTTTTATTGGCCAAACCTTCAACATGATGTCGGGAAGTACATCAGATCCCACACTGTCTGCACCATTGCCAAACTGACCATCAAGAAGTAAGGCCTCTATACTATGTTTCCTACCCCTATTCAACCTTGGGAATCCATCTCCATGGATTACATGTTAGGCCTTCCTTCTACTAAGCATGGAAACGAATGTGTTTTCGTGGTCGTCGACATATTCTCGAAGATGACCATTATGGTGGCATGCAAGAAGAATATCACAACAGAAGCCACTGCTAAACTCTTCTTTGAATGAGTGTGGGTACACTTTGGGATTCCACATTCTATCATGTCAGATTGGGACTTCTGGTTGCTCAGTACATTTTGGTCCATCTTCTGGTCAATGCTAGACACCAAGTTCACCAAGTCCATAACTTTCCATCCCCAAACTAATGGCCATACAAAGGTCATCAACATGATGATTGTACACATTTTGCGCATGTACAACTCAAAGCATCCACGCATATGGGATGAGAGCCTCCCCTATGTACAACATAGCTATAACTGGGCCCTCCACATCTCAACCGACCACAGCCCCTTTCAGGTGGGATTGGGATTCCAACCATTATGTCCCATTGATGTAGTCATGCCATTTGCAACTACTCAGGTTGATTCAGCTCATGTCCAGTCTAAAGTTGCCAAGGCGAACAACTTCATTGAGTGCATTCAACACATTCTCCAATAGATTCATGACATATTGGACAGAGCCAATGCTAAGTACAAGAAGCGACATGATCAACATTAGGCTATAGGGGACAATGTCTTCAAGCTCAATATTCCACCATTCCTTGGTCTGCATCCAGTGTTCAATGTGGACTGCCTTCGACCCTACTTTCCACCCCTATTAGACACATCTGACATGTTAGAACAACTCACACCAACAGAGTTAAACCCAGACTGCATGGAACAAGACACAACTAATCGGATTATGAACACATAGATCAAGAACACCCACAAGCAGAGGATCCAACTATATCGAGTTGTCAAAGCAGGCCAACTTTTTCACCAGGGCAAGTGGCTCACTAGGGACCAAGTTCAACAGAAGTTTCCTCATCTCATGGAGGAACTCAACACAATGGGGACCATTTCTTCCTAAGGGGGAAGGAATGATCCAAGTGGATATTGGTGGCCACTTGCGTGATTCCACTTGGACCCCCACCATTGTTTCTTTCAGTTTTTCAGTTTCCTTAATTGTAGCACAATTTACTATTTTTGGCATTTTTTCAAGTCCTGAATTTTTGAATCCGTTTTGAGGCCCCAAACGACGTTTTTTGGGAATCAAACCTTTGATAAGTAGTTATCAACAGTGTTATTCCTTGGATAGATCTTTCTAACGATGTATCATGTGTGTCAAACGAAGATAGTATGCCAAAGTTACGACCTCGAGAAATTGATGTACCAATTTACCTCGACGGGGCCCATATTATAGTGTTTCATCTTCTAGGGTTAGGTTTTTAGATGTTTAGGGTTTTCCATTGTTTCTCAATAATATATAGGCCTTGGAGCCTCATTGTAACATAGAGTTCAAAGGCTTGTAGCTGCCACATCTCTTCTCAGAGATAAGCTACCAACGCCCTAGCTAGTTTATTTCGATTTTGTCTGTAAACAAATTTCAGTTCTTTGATATTAATGAAACGAAGTGTTATTTCTATTGCATCTTTGTATTTATGGTTATTTGTGTATTTTGTTGCGTTCCTACATAAATTCGGATCATTGGGAAAGCATTTCTATAGAATTTGTGGGTGGTTTACCACCACATGGAAGGGACATGAATTTTTATTTGTGATAGTTGACAAATTCAACAAAATGTGCATTCTCGTGCCTTGTAAAAATACCATCAAGGGATAGGAATTATAAAACATGTTCTTTGAATAGGTCCGGGTGCACTTTGGGATAGCAAAAAACATCATCTTAGACAGGGACACCATATTTCTCAGTTCCTTTTGGACTATATTGTGGGAGAAGATGGACACTGAGCTCAAGAGTTGTACAACATTTCATCCACAAACAGATAGGAAGACAAAAGTAGTCAACATAACTTTGGTGCAGCTTTTGAGGGGTTACAATCAGAAGCATCCGAGGACCTGGGATTTAAATATGATATATATACAACACTCTTATAATAGATTAGTCCACACTTTTATTGTTAAGTCACCTTTTGAAACTTGCTTAGGATATTTTCCACCTTCACCCTCAGATGTTGTATATGGAAAACAAGGAGGAGTGAGGGAGGACCTCAGGGGAGATGCATTAAAAGTAGAAAAAATTGTTGAGAAGATCAGGAAAATCCATTTGCAAGTATGAGAGACGTTGAAGAAGTCACATGAAAAGTATAAGGCTAGACATGACTAGCACATAACAGATAGAACATTTAGAGTGGAAGACTGAGTATGGTTACTACTGAATAAGGAAAGATTATAGGGTCATGATAAGAAGATCAAGCCTCTATGTTATGGTCCTTTTGAGGTACTAGAAAAGGTGGGAGACAGTTCCTACAAATTCAGTCTACCCCCATACATGTGCATTTACTCAATAGTGAATGTGGATAATCTCAAATTCTATGAGCCTTCCATGTTGGATTAGGAAGAGGAGCGGGTCCTAACTTCCATAGAGGACTTAGCACATGATGCTTAGGAAAAGTTGGCAGAGGACACAATTTTGCAGAAGAGGTCCAAAACTACATGACAGGGGAAACACGACTTTTGACATATTGGGTTGAAAGGACGACTTCCAAGCAAAGAAAAATGGTACTCCAAGGTGAAGGTAGAGGAAATTTTCCTCACCTCATTCACTAAATATTTTGGGGACCAAAAGCATCCCTAAATGGGAAGGTACGATATGGATTGGATCATTATATTATTTTTCATCTATCTTGATGCTTTATGGGTGGAAACATTGGAGGAATCAACTTGCAAGGCCGTTTTGGCGGCTAGTCCAAATTTGAAAATTTGGGTCCAAAAATTCGAAGCCATTTTGAGGCATCAAATTACACCTTTTTTATGGTCCAAACCTTACTAATGAGAAATATTCTATATTCTACACACCGACACCTTTCCAACGGTGCAATATTTGTCTCAATCTAAGTTCGTATGTGAAAGTTATGCTTCCTGCAAAATGACCTAATGTATTGATCACCATGGTGTGAGTGAATGCCACATCATCCCCCATTACTTAAACGTGTGGGGCTAGCTCTAGATTTTAACCTTGTACAATATTTACTAGAAACAAATTTTCAATAAAAGAACATAAAAGATACAATGAGAAATACAACTATTATACAAATATCGCTAGAAACCCAAACCGGGAAAACCAACATATTCTATATTCATTCATAGTGATACATTGTTTACAATACAATATACATATAGGAGCCTGCGGCATTCAAAACCCTAACCCAATGACCTGGATTAGTCAACAACCCTAATTCTTTAACTGGAAATAGAAAACCATCAACAAAAAACCATGTGCCGAAAAACCACCCAACAATGGACACGAAAATCGAAGCAACACAAAAAACAAGACAAAAATGTGACACTTTTCCCGAGGCAAAAAAAATCATTAATAAGAAGTTATTGTGTAACCCATCTCTATTATGTCTTTAGGAGTTGTGCTCCATGTTCAAGAGTAGTGTATGTAATTTAGTTTATTATACTTTAAGGATTTGGTATATAACATTCATAGTTTCAAATTGTTGATTTGTTTTTCCTACCTTCATACTAAAAATAGACATAGTAAATTATAACATTTACGGTTTATCATCATAATTATTGCAGTATATGTTGATAATATGATTTTGATGAGAAATGATTTATATTGCTAAATTGAGTAAAGGGTAAGTTGTGCATTGAATTCAACATGGTGTAGTATGGAGAAGGCCAATATTGTTTTGGCTTACAAGTCAAAACAAATATCTAGAAATCTACTAAAGAAAAGAGGAATAGACAAATGTAAATGATATCAGAGTTCAAACAGCCAAGAGATTGTGGATCCAAGCAGCCAACATTGACAGGTGAAAAAACCGAGTGATCTAGTGATCTTGCAATCTGTCAATCAGACCCCAAATTTCCAAGGGAACAACCAAGAACGAAGACATTCGACATCATTTTGTAAGAGGAAAGGTTGCTGAGAAAAAAGAGCTTCGATTTTCTAACCGTAATGCACACATGATTCGGAATTTAACCTCAGTTGGCTTTCTTGAACTTGTATCTCTGTACACAAGCAATGTATATCAAGAAGTTCACAAAGCTAAGGGAAGCTAGAAGCCAAAAGTAGTAGTCCAGATGGCCTTCATTGAGATTGTCAGGTATCCATCCCTGTTTTCCTCCTTTAGTGGTGACAGAAGTGACAATGGTAACAATTAAGGTGCTTAAATAGCTTCCTAATGCTGTTGTAACAAGAGAAAGAGCACTGCACAAGCTGCGCATTGCATCAGGCGACAGATCATAGAAAAACTCTAGCTGCCCTATACAGAAAAAAACTTCCGAAGCACCAATTAAGAAATACTGTGGAATTTGCCAAAAAATGGTCATGGGAACTGGTGTGACTGTATCATGGACCAAATCAAGAATTCTGACAATATCCAAACGCTTGATTTCAACCAAGGCAGCTGCTGTCATAGACAATATTGATATGGCTAGCCCAATACCCATTCGTTGCAGGTCAGTAAATCCCCTCTCTTTTCCAGTGTACTTGAAAGCAATAGGCACAATTATGCRATCATAGACTGGAAYCCATATCATGACACTCAGTACATCAAATATAGACAATGATGCTGCAGGAATTTCGAAGGAACCAATGCTGGTGTCCATGGTCTGTTAGAATAAAACTTACTTTAGTAAGAGATAACTGTTGTAACTGTGAGTTTCAACCATTACTGTTGTAACTGTGAGTTTCTAGGTTTACTATTATTAGCTAATCAGATCCACTTAAGTCAGTGATCTGCATGCTATATATGTAACCTCCATTTGTTTGTTAAGTAATGAAAAACGTTTTGTGTTGTGAGAATTAATTCTTCCAATCTTTATTTTGGTCATGCCCTGTTCGACAAACATTGTTGACATTTGAGCATAAACAGCAGCATATACAATACCACTCACYCATATGGGAAACATACGAACTAAAATCTTCAGCTCCTCCACTTGGGTCACAGTACATAGTTTCCAAGGATTGGAAAATYCACTGTCCTGAATATCATCATCTGTTATTATAGCTGCTTTGTCAAGACAACTGCAACCATTTTAAGCTGGATCCTAAATATTAATGGGAAAAATCAAGAGATATATAATTGTCGTTTTGCTTATACTGCAATCATGTCAACTTGCAGTTCTAGACTCTTGAAACTTTCTCATGTACACTGCTCATTTTGATATAAAATTCTTTTGGTAAATAAAATAATCATATAAAACCAGACCTGAAAGTTAAAAAAAGTGAGGGAAGTACTTGAAATCATTTGTATGCTCTAGCTTTCGGCTTCCTTGAATAACAGAACACTTGTCTTGCACCTCGTACAGCATTGAACTATCTTGAGGGACCTTCTTCTGCAATTTATGCAATGATGCAAATATGACTTGGCATAACCGTGTGAGGGGACTGCCTGCAGGCTTTTGGAGTCTATATAATGGTGTCCCAGAAAAGAAACTTATTGTGGCTAATCCCATAAAAATAGTAGGAATCCCAAATCCCCATCCCCATCCAACATTGTCTTGAACCCATACAATAACGCTGCTGGAAACAAGAGCCCCAACATTAATTGAGAAATAAAACCAATTGAAGAAAGAGCCCTTCTTTTTCCTTTCTGTTGGATTGGTGTCATCGAATTGGTCAGCCCCAAAAGAAGACACGCAGGGCTTGATGCCTCCCGTTCCTAGTGCAATCAGGTAAAGTCCAAGGAAAAATACAGCATATTCAAGTGTTGTTGCCTTTGGGCAGACACTGTCTGTGCAGGATGGAGGTTGCAAGACAGAAACAGAGGCTGAAATTGTCAAGGTTGCCATTCCCTGCAAATATTAAAGTATGGGTATCAGTCAGATATTAATCAATTAATAATAGGCAAATAAGCCAACAGGGAGTTGGTTCACTGGTCAGGGCAACAGAGTGTTAAGCCATCCACCAGGCTCCATTCTTGTTGTGGTCTGCCCCATCAGTGTATGGCATAAGTTTCAATGTGGTGAGACTGGGTATAGGTCCCGAGAAAGCTTCGCAGAATAGATATCCCAATCCCCTAACACCCTAGCCAAATAATTACGTCTCTGGCACCTTCGGTAAATAGATACCCCTCATTCCTGGCGTCTTAGCCCAACCTATGTCCACTCTTTGTAACAATAAAAAATAAAAAAGATTGAAAAATACGATTGAACATGCTTTGAAAACCAGACAAAGTTGGGCAAGGTTTAGGCATACAATAAAGTAAATGCTTTGAAAACCAAACAAAAGTTGGGCAAGGTTTAAGCATACAATAAAGTAAATTGTTGAGAAAACAGCAATTGTCCAGTATCGGCCTCAGTATGCATCAGCCAAAACTGCCCCCAAAAGTGGTGTGAGATAGAACGTGCCTGACCAATTGTTGACATTCTTTGCAGCATCCGCATTCCCCTCATGTAATTTTGTAATCAAATAAGTCACCAAATTTATGTTAATTCCATAGTATGCCAGTCGCTCACAGCACTCATTCCCTGCAGTGCTTATCAGATCATATTCTAAGTAACTCCGTAATGGGTATTCTGTAACAATAAAGTGTTGCAATTTTTTCCTGAATTTCCCCAAATTCAAACACAAACAGGAACCAACTGGCCCAGATTACTAAAAGACAAACAGGACAAGGGTGAGGGGAAACCTAAAACAAATGGGCAAGCTTTCCAGTTGCCTGTATTTTGCCTCACAGATGGCCTTCCATGGATATCCACAGACCCATCCCCGGTGTATTGCTCTTCTTGGCCCTCCTGAAACATACATATTTCAACAAATCAAAATAATACGAACATGCAGGCTACAGAAAAAGGTTAAAATTCCAGTCTCTTCCTGTATTGGCAATATGAGCCAGACTGTATATAGTATATACTAGTTAGACTATTAGAAAAATGAATGAACGTTTATTTTATTCAGGGGGGATTGAAGAATTAGTTACCTCTAGTGGCAGGAGAGGTTGATCATCTTGATTTTCTAGCAGATCCACTTCAGATGACTGCTCTGCGTGAACACCCATCTCAGAAACGGATCAGATCGATGTTTGTATGCGCATCAAAGAATGTATTGAATATTCATTCTGGATGAAAGTAATGAACTGTAGATTATTAGGACTTCCTCCCGCAACAAACCATTCTCTGTCCCTGCTTGGAAATGGGAGAGGAGGAAGAAAACATAACAGCAAGAGAATATTCATCGAAGAGAAACTACAACGAGAAATATTAATTGAAGAGTAGGTACATGGATTGGAATTCTGCCAATTGGACGGTGGGATAAGTCCACGTGGTGTCTCTTTTCAATCTCTACCGTCCAACAATTGAATCGTCAGATTGTTAACACCGTCCTGTCCAATCATTGAATCGTCGGACTTGTTAGATAGTCAACGCATATGGAGTTATTGACCACTGCCTCCGCCTCGGCCTCTGCCAACTGCAAGGTAGTAGATTGTCAGCTCATATTCTTGATAATTATTCGCCAGCACGTATTCGCCTCAGCCTATACCAATTGGAAGGTAGTAAATCGTTCGCTCATTCATTATCCTTAACATAATAATAATAATTATTATTTAATTTTAAGATTAACGTGATAATAATAATAATAATTATTTAATTTTAAGATTAACGTGATAATAATAATTATTATTATTTAATTTTAAGATTAACGTGATAATAATAATAATTATTATTTAATTTTAAGATTAACGTGATAATAATAATAATTTTTTAATTTAAGTCAATAATAATAATTTTTCAATTTAAGTCTATAATACTTTCTAATCTTTAAACAAAACTATAAATAATAATTATTTTTTAATTTAAGTCAATAATAATAATTATTTTTTAATTTAAGTTTATAATACTTTTTAATCTTTAAACAAAATTATAACAATATTTATAAGTATTTAGTAGTAGGAGTAAAGTCTAAATAAGTTTAATGGTTAAGAATATGTGTTTCCTTTTAAGAGGTTTCTGGTCCCACATGACCTTAAAAATAGATTATTATTATTATTATTATTATTATTATAATACAAGAGAGATTTTGTAATAAAAAATGATGGTTTTGATTTCATGACAACCATTTCTTCTAACAAGTAATATTAAAATTTTAATTTTGAATTTAATAATCATGAAGTAAGATTAAAAGAATATGCATAATGTGAAGTTTTAATTTTGAATTTAATAATCTTTAGGTAAGAATAAAAGAAAAGAAATTATAATTATTTAAGTATATAAGAAATTTGAGATTACAATTAATTTATATTAATTAATTTATTATAAAATATTATTATTAATGTTGTAGTTTTTTCCAGTTATAATTGATAGTTTTTAATAATGATTGAAAATGTTAGGGTGGTAGGTGCGTGGTCATGTATGACCTAGAGGGATGAAAGAAAATAAAGTTTCCATGGGGTTTAGGAATCACAACAAAAAAATGAAGCAAAATGTTAGTAATCTTTAGGGACTAGTTGTGTTAAGAGACAAAGGGGTAAGCAAGAGTATGGTGATTGGGGGTTTGATGGTTATTTATGAGCCCCATACTATGGTGATTGGGGGTTTTATGGTTATTTATGAGCCCCATACCCCTTTTTGAAACATAAAACTCTCTAAACTCTACACAAGGATCCTCATGTTATCAAAATAATATGAACAACTTAGCTTCTCCCACATTATGTGAAGGGAAAATGAGGGCATTGGCTCACTCGCCTATCAAGGTGCATTGTTGCAAGAAGGGATATATAAGCTAAATGAGGGGGTGATCATTCAAAGTTCCGTCATACTTCTCCCATGACTTGTAAGCCTACTATGGAAATCTCATCACTTATTTTAACATTTGGATTCACATGTAAGTTAAAGGAGAGGACATTAAGATAACCTCGTCACCCCCATTCTTGTATACAATGTCCACCATCACATGCTCTAATGAATTGCATGATAGCCTATATATAACCTATGTAAGGGATTTCTTGGGATGATATTGAGTTATGGCCGATGATCATTGCATTCACTTTGAAAGCACACCGAGAAAGGGTTAGAAGAAGGGTGCCCTCCACCTATGATGATATTTCCTTCTTGGTGAACAAGGTATTTGGCATTGTTGGGCATTCATTTAGAGGAAGGGAAAATAGACTTATGGGAATTGTTGGGTTTTCCTCTAGAGCTATGTCAGGGATGACACAGTGCCACGATTGTACAAAACATTACATGCTATGTGAACTAAAGGAAGTCCAACAAGGATTGAAGAACTACAAATGGGAGGTAGCTAAGGCCCAACGCGGCACCATGAATTTGACCTTGTGGTGGAAATGGTGGAAAGAGGGTTTCGAGTAGCAAAATAGGCAACAAACCATGCTAGAGACTAGTGTATGGTGAGAACATCAAATCACATCTTGAAACTTAGGTAATGGGAGGAGGAAGTAACATTTTCATGCTAATTCAATGAGGGAAATAACTGGAAATGGCTTCTTTGGTTGACATCCCTCCAGGTTTTGGTTGGTTTTATACTAGCACACCTTAACCTACCTCAAGATGTTGTTTCCTCAACCCTCACCCACCTCCCCCATGTATCTCAAACACTTTGGCCCATGTATCTCAAACACTTTGGGGGACTCCTCCCTTTGTGGCCTCTCTCTATCCATAGATGAGAGTTTTGGAATTTACTGCACCCAACATTTGGCATTGATGGAAGCTTTTACTGAAGCCAACCATGTAGCAACAAATCTCACTATCATAATGGTGCACTTAGTGAATACAACACTGAAGCATCTAGTGGCCATGCAATCTGAAGCCCGTGAAGAGAATGCTTTTTTCTAAATTTTATCTTTAAATCTAATATGTTTTGTTTTATTGTAGACTTTGTTTACTTTTACAATTTGCAAGGTATTATATTTGCAAAGATTTTAATATATGAATTTGGAAAAGTAGGTCACATTTTGTTTTGACGATTAAATCCCTTTTTTTAAATAGACGCTGGTGTCCGTAATCAATTTGTAACAAAATTTTATATTATACATTTTATTAACATATATGTTAGTATAAAATCTATTAATAATCATAATAATAATAATAATAACAAAATATAAAAATTAATGTAATTAAATTCATTTAATATAATATTAAAAAATATAAGATAACATTTAATATGATATTAACAAAATTATAAGATAAATTTATGTTTCAAACAATTAAAATCTTCAATTCATATATAAATAAATAAATATCAATTAAGGAAAAATGATTACATAGATAATTTTTCAATAATAATTAAAAATATAAAAAAATTATAAATATTTATTTTTATATATAATATAAAAAATATATAATTCTTTTATTAAATTAATTTAAAATTTAAAATTTATATATCTTAATAAAATTTATTTATATCAAATAAAATAAATTAATTTTGTATCAAATAAAATAAAATAATTTTATAAATATGAAATTTGAATAATGATGGAAAATGAAAAAATTTATGCATAAATTATCTTATTGTAATATGAAAAGTCGAGTTGCACGGGGATGACCTCGACTTTACCAAACAAATCATACACACATGTTTATTAAGTCAAAGGAATAGGACCACACACTTGTTAATTAAGAGAATGATGATGAGATTGGTGTGAAGAAAATAAGACTTTAAAATTTGTTTTTAGTAAAATTTGGTATTTTAATTTTGGAAGGGTTTTTTTTGTTTGGTTAATAATTATGAGTGAAAATGTACAAAAATCTTGTCGCTGATTTGTCAATGGAGAAATTAGATCAACAAAAATGTATCAAGTTGTCAATGGCGGTATGATAGAACTATCTTTTAAAATTGAAAGACTATATTTGTGTGAAATTTATAGTCATATATAGACTATAATTGAAAGGAGGGAAAAGAGAAAGGAAAACTATTGGCTTTTCCTAGAACAAAAACTATCTGCAAATTTTCTTTGTTTTGACATTTGTGGAGTTGGGTTAAGAGCCCAAAACCTCCCAGACTAAACAACAGATAGTAAAAATGAAAAAACATGACAATTATGTAGAGGGTTGATCCTCATCTGGGGGCACTTGGGTCTCGGACGGGGTGACTCAAGAGAGATCCACGTTCACCAGGTGTTTAGCTAATAGGTTCAGCTTGCGGTCATGAAGCCGAAGTTGTCCTTGGATTTCATCGAGTTGGAGGAGAATTTCTTGTTTGTCGTCCTTTTTATCTTCCATGATGCGACCGAGCGAAATCTTCAAATGCCAGTAAATATCCATAGTCTTTAGATATTGGGAAACCCTCGACCTTGTATTACTTGTGTTTGTGATGTAGGGGCATTTAGCCCAAGCTAGCAATGTGATCATTTTGTCACATGTTGTGGCTTGAAGTTGAACTAAGGAGGCCTTAAGATCAAGGGAAATCTATTCGAATGTTTATTTTAAGTAGATAATTATTGTTAGATGGTATTGCTGTCAATTAAAGAGTTTAAATAGGGAATAATGGCTAAATTATAGCTCCCTGCGAGGAGACTAAGCCATCTAGTTAGACTGTTACAAATTTGTAGGGTTAGTTTTGGCTAAATTTAGTAAGGATCCTCAAATCGTGGAAGAGGTGGTTAGTGTTTAGATTCTTCTCGGTTGCACTTGGAGTAGAGAGGGGGGTCAGAGAGTAGAGAGGGAAAAGAGAAAGGAAAATATGTTAAGTCTCTGGACCTGGAGATTGTAATGGACTGTCAAAGATTAAAATAATGAGTTCCAGAAATTTGTGAATTGATGATCACACATTTTTTTCTTTTGTGTGAACAAGTTAAAAACAAAATGAATCGACATCTTCTTTGAATACCTGAAATTTGATCACAGATTTAGTATTTTATGCAAACATAGAGACTCCAAGCATGACGAGTATGCACCTATGGTCATCAATGTATATGAGTTGAGGAAAATCAATTTGATTGATTGTCAAATTTGAGTGTGTAGGATCAACACAGGAAGAAACAACGTGTTTTCCATTGTTACAGGCACAGGGTAAAAGAACCTTCATTTTGTGAATGGGCTAGGTCTAATCATTTTAGAAAAGTTGAGAGCCTATGGTTCTGATTGCACATCGCACGTAGACTTACAACTGATTTATTGAGCCATATGCACCGCAATATGACCAGGGCTCGGGCACCTGTTCCATGCTCAGAGTTTTAGTCTCGTCGCAGTGTTTGATCTTTCAGTACATTAACTCGTAGGATTGAATTCTTATTCTTGGAATAGCACGCAATAGCAACAGGCTTATAGTGTACAAGAGAATTAGTGTAAGTGCTTTTTGAGATTTGCTGGCAGAACCAATACAAATAGAGCAAATGAACCAAGTATGGCAACAAATCTTACTCAGCAAACTAAGGTAACTTGCTTGGTAAGTGATTCTTAGGTGTTATCATCTTCCTTTCCATCAATTTGGTACCCACGATCCTACAATGTCCAACACCTCGTCATCAGACACAAAGCACTGCAAAACCCGAACATCAACTTCTTCTAAATCAATTCCGGTTTGAATATGTGGAGGAGTATGGGCAAGGTAAGAATCCAATGATTCTTCAGCAACAATCACCAGACGAGGACCAGAGTGACCCCATTATCGATGGGAGGGAACCACCACAAGCCCGTCGGGAATGATTTTCACTAGCCATTGGTATCTCAGTGATGAGGCCAATCAACGAGGAAAGGGGGGGAGGAGGGACCTGTTTGCACATGGGTATGATAGGGTGGCTCTTTGAGGTTTTTAAAGTTTGTTAAGGCATGTTAGGGGTCTTTGGGATATTGATGAAAAATTTTAAGCCTTTTTGACAAAGTGATATTTTGGTAGTGTTTTCACATAAGAAATAGCTTTCGCGCTACCAAAATGCCCGTGTAAAATTAAAAAATATATATAAATTTCCAAATTTAATTCCCAGCCTGCGCTTTCCAATTTTTCAAAATTCAAACTCCTGTTAAGTCGGGAATGAGTTGTCACTTAATCCTCATCATGATCTCCGACGTGAATACTATGCCCCAGATCTTAGTCATCTCCATTACTTGTCATCATAACCCAATTTTATCGTGTTTATCCTCTGTTTGATGTGTAAAGAACTCGAATTTTCTGAAACTGTAAGTTTCCTCATTTTTTTTTACCCTATTACAGAGATCTCCTTCCCAAAATTATTGAGTTAGGTATTGTCTCCAGAAATTGAGAGTCGGGTCTTAGGTTTTGCTTTTGCAGGTGAACTATTTCCAAATACAGTTGGCTGCTACAGATTCTGCCAAAAGTTGTAGGGGCATCATGATCAAATGGCTCAAGCATTTACAAAGTATTTTTGTTTATGGGTTAATAAGTTTATGTGATTGTGCTCTATGGTTCATGTTCAGGGTTGTTCAACACTTTTGAAATTTATCAAGACTTCGGTAATATGTTCATGAAGGAGTTCTGTTCAAATTTTACAACTGGGTTTATTTATTTAAAAAAAATTATGGACAATTATTTTGGTAGCGCTTGTCAACATTTTAAGACAAAAACACTACCAAAATGCCTGTAATATGCAGAAAAATAAAATATGCAGATTTTGAAGATAGCGAGCTATTGAGTGAATCCCGAGGCTTCTTTGAAGCATGATTATCATTTAAAACACCTGTCAACATCATCTAAAGGATGGGATTCATGAGAAAGTGCCAACAAATATTTGGTCAAAGTAATCCCATAAATCTTGGATCTCCAACAAATTTGCTATATTTTTTCCTTAAAATATTTCCAACTGTTTTTTTTGGGAAGTCAAAGATGCTCTTGTCCTGATCATAATGAATTATTCTTGATCCATTTATTTTGGATTTGAAAACTACCTTGAAAATCTATATATTGTATGAATGAAATGTAATGAATATGGAGTGATAGGCAAGGGTCGAGTAGTGAGGTTACTATATATATGTACACGACTGAGACAGGCTTGAAGTTTAACTGATGTTATTATCAGAGTTTCTGAAGCAAGCTATGGACCTTTGCTTCTCTTATATGTTGTCTTCTCTCTTATGAATATAAGTAAATTGATAACATATCCGTTTCATTTAAAGACTGTAACTACTGTGCAGTTATCGCTGTCTCTGCATGGTCTTAGGGTCTGATGGATATTGTGTTCATATGTGTTTAAATTTTCTAGTTGGAAAACATTTCATCCTAGCAAGTTCTCTTCTATTTTAAGTGATAAGATGAGAGTCAGACACAATCATATTATCATTTGAAATCTTTTAACTCTATCTTCTTTATCTAAACCTTAGCTTGTTGGGTTCATAACTATGTATTCAACATATGATTTAAATATACATCTCATCAGAGGCTAACCCTGTCTTTATCCCTATTTAAAGTTGACTCGTTGCTTAGTCTCTTTCCACCTTCTTCCGACTACATTTTAATCAAACAATCATTCCCGCAAGTTCTAGATGTGCTAGGCTTAGTTCTCATGCAATCAATAATCAACCTCTAGCACTAACAAGACCAACGCTAGGGTGAAATTTTAAAGGTGGAGGGATAACAACATGAGGGAAAGTTGATGGATGCAAGTGCTAGGAGGAGCAGGGAAGTTGTTGGATCATGTTGTCATTGATGCCAATGGTTTGATTGATTGATGTCAAGTGATGGATTGATGTCAAAGGATTGATTGACTGATGATTTATGTAATATAATATGTATTGTTCTTGATGAGAATGCATAGAT